>CAUJNA010002779.1:1851881-1881881 GCA_963377175.1 Effrenium voratum | reverse complement strand
TGTCCACCAACGTTTCCGCAAGTAGGAAATCATACCCATGTGGCTGTGGGTCAAAACTAATGGTACCATTTTGGGGTAGGTGAATTCACCACCCATTTTAGAAACCTATTTTAGTGGTTGGATTGGGTCCCGTTCACCGGGCTTTGGATTTTGACCCATGGCCATGGGCCCTGTGGGTTTGTGGATGTGGTGAAGCAACGCCAGGAGCCGGAGATAAAGTCACCTCCCGTCAGCAGTGTTGATCTACTCTCAGGTGTTGTACTTGAAGGCGCACCCAGATGTCGCGGCATTCCTCCAGGACGTTTTTCCAGCCTCAGGGTAGGTGATGCCAGCTGATTCAAGGATTCATGGTTGCTATGTGGGGTTCCTACAGGTTGATGCCAACCTATATTGCGTCGCTTCAGTGTGTTCAGTTGTTTGGTCCGCTCGCTTGCTTTTTTTGTTTAAGCTGCAGAGTAGAAGGCAACGCCCTTAGCCTGGTCTTTTGCATTCTTGCAATTTGTTGCGCAGCTTTTGGATGAATGTAGCCAATTGTATTTGAGGTGTGGCTTAAGGCAGCGCCCAATTGATGCGGGGTTGTTGGTTGATGCAGGTGATGTCAATTCTTAGTTGCCTGAGCCTAGAGAGTGAGTGGGGTGAGCACTTCTTCCCATAATCTTTGCACAAGCAACTTCCATATCTATTCAAGTGCTTTGTACGTTCAGCAAGGTCGATGTGTGTGTGTGTGTCTGTGTGTGTGTGTCTGTGTGTGTCATTGTGTGTCTGTGTGCTTGCTTGTGTGTGTGTGTGTCTGTGTGTCTGTGTGTCTGTGTGTCCGTGTGTCTGTGTGTCTGTGTGTCTGTGTGTCTGTGTGTCTGTGTGTGTGTGTGTCTGTGTGTGTGTGTGTGTCTGTGTGTGTCTGTGTGTGTGTGTGTGTCTGTGTGCTTGTTAGTGTTGTGTGTCTCCGTGGCCTTGTTTGTTTGTGTGTGTGTTCGTGCTTGTTTGTTGTTGTGGTTTGTTTTTGTGCTTTGTGTGTGTGTGTGTGTGTTTGTGCTTCTGTTCGTGTGTCTGTGTGTGTGTGTTCGCGGTGTTTTGTAGGTTTTGCGTGCAAGCGCTCGTGTGATTCTGCTTGTGTGTGTTTGACGTGGTGTTATTCTTGGTTGTCTCCCTTGCTTGCTTGTTTGTTTCTATGATTGCTTGTTTGTTTTGCTTTGTTTGTTTGTTTGTTTGTTTGTTTGTTTGTGTGCATACTATACTTAAACTCGTCTGGCACCTGGTTATGCAGGATGCTGTTGTAATTTGTGCGTACGTTTTTGGGGTAGCCTCTTTGTTGAGTCAAGCTGTTTGTTTGTCTGTCTTCCTGCCTGCCTGTTTGCCTGCCTGCCTGTCTGTCTGTCCTGTCTGTCTGTCTGTCTGTCTGCCTGCCTGCCTGCCTGCCTGCCTGCCTGTTTGCCTGCCTGCCTGCCTGTCTGTTTGTCTGCTTGCCTGCCTGGCTTGCTGGCTGTCTGTCTGTGTGTCTGTCTGTCTGTCTGTTTGTCTGCCTGCCTGCCTGCCTGTCTGTCTGCCTGCCTGCCTGGCTTGCTGGCTGTCTGTCCGTCCGTCCGTCTGTCCGTCCGTCCGTCTGTCTGTCTGCCTGCCTGTCTGTCTGTCTGTCCGTCTGTCCGTCCGTCCGTCCGTCGGTCTGTTTGTCTGTCCGTCCGTCCGTCCGTCCGTCTGTCTGTCTGTCTGTGTCTGTCTGTCTATTTGTCTGTCTGTCTGTCTGCTGTGTTTGTCGCGGCCCTCTGTGTGAGGCTCTAAGTCTCTGTCCTGTTTGTCACCGTCTTTTTTCTGCATCCATTGTTTGTCTGTCCGTCCGTCTCTGTCTATGCCTTTGTTTTGTTTGTTTCTGCCTTTGTTTCAATTGTTTCTGCTCTGTCTCTCTGTCTCTGTGTCTCTGTGTCTCAGAGTCTGTCTGCCACTGTTTGTCACTGTGTGTCACTGTTTGTCACTGTCCGTCATTGTCTGTCACTGTCTTTCACTGTCTGTCACTGTCAGTCACAGTCTGTTCGTCTTGTTTGTTTGTGCCTGTCTGTTTGTTGTTTCTTTAATTGTGTGCGTGCCGTTGTGTTTGTGCGTGGGCGCTTGTTTGCTTCAGCAGTTGTTCTCGCAGGAGCTTATCATTTGGCTTTGGAACCATCCTTATGAGTTCTGCCAGAAGGCGCTGCTAAGCTTCAACAAGCAGCGGGGTGTTTTGCTTGCAAGAGACTGTGGTGTCCAATGCGGCTTCCATTTAAGCTAGCTAACAGGTGTTTGAACAATTGACGTGATTTGTTGTGGCATGCATTTGGTATGCAAGAGCACCTGGTATGATGATGGTTTGAGCGTGTGCTCAGTTGTCTGTGTGTGACGCTGACATGCTGCTTGAGATACTTGGATGCCATTCATATGAGGTTTGCCGGCCTGCTCGGTGTTGAGGCGGCAGGGGTGGGTGGATGAATTGTGCTTTGTGCAAGGAGACGGCTTTGAGGCCTGCTAATGTGTTGGTACCTTAAGGTTCATTTGAAGGCTTTGACATAGTGGCTCTTGCGGGACTTGCTGTGGGAGTGACATGTTGTCATGCTGCCCATGAAATTGACTTGAGTGGCCAGTGAGACAAATAGAACTGCGTGACTTATTAGTGAGTCCGTCACGAGTTTGCTTTGCCCGGCTCTGAAGGCAGGCGGAACCAATGCCAGTGTTGACACTGATTAGCAGAACAGTTTGGGTTCCTTGGAGAGGTCTCTTTTTGGCTTTCAGATTATAGAAACTCGCTCTCAGTTGGCATACTGAGCCGTCCCACGTCGGTGGATGTGGAGTTGTCCTGCTCACGGGTTGAAGGCAGGTTGACTTACCTGGTTGCTGGTGAGTTCTTGGACTTGGCTTCCAGATCGCGTAAACTGCACGTTGGACAGACAGCATTTCAACTTTGGGATGACCTTCGATGTTGGCACTGCTGCTTTGAACGTTTTGTTGAGCACATTTCTTCGGAGGTACGCATGCAGCGGTACTGGTACAATGCGTTTGCAGCGGCAGTTTGAAGCAGAGGTACTCAGTCCACAAGCATTCGCTCGCCTTGGTCCATTGTTTGGCTTTCACAGGCCAGAGCGAAATAGGATTCCAAGGACGACAAGAATGGACTGCGAATTGGTCGACAGAAACCTCTCTGGAATCTAGAATGCGCATGGCAGCATGTTGCGCAAAGTCGCGGGGTGTCTACATGCCCCGTGACACCATGCGCACATCCAATTGGGGGATTAAAAAAGCCGCCCTCGCAAAGGCTGTCAAGTGACCTTACCCATGGAAGATCCTTTCTTTTGCCCGGATGTTGCTTTGGCAAATGAGAAGATGTGCCTAGGTCCCCCAAGTACTGCCCTTGTACCCTTTTTTGGAGGAGGGTTGCTAAAAAATTGGGTGGCCTTATTCTAACCTCTCTACTGGAGGACCCAGGTGCCCAGCTTCGTGTCAATTCTCGTTCAAGTGGGTACCCCAGGACCTGCATTGGAACGAGATGTTCGGAGACCTCGGCAAAGCCCCGCGCTGGGCTATCCTCGACCCGGTGAATGCCTTTGTGAGCAGCCGCGTGGCAGTTTTGGGCGAGGTGAGCCATACCGTACCCCAGGTTGGTTATACGGTGCCTACAAATAAGTGGAGGGCGGGCCGGAGCGGAAGTCGTAGGTAGTATCGAATATCAGTTTAATTACTCAAAGAAACCGGGTGTTTAATAAATGTGGGCGCCGTAGCTTAAGCTGGGACAGAGGGGAAAGGGGAAGTCATGTTGCTTGCCATTGGTGGGTTGCTTTTGTCATGCCGGTTTCAACTTTGGTCATGCAACCTCCATGTCTTGAAATGTTTTACAGAATCATGCTTGAATAGCTTTCTGACTGCAACTGGAAGCATTTCTTTGTCGTTGCAGTGCTGTTCGATCCCCGCTCTGGCAGTTGTTTTGACGGTGGACTCGTGCGAAGCAGAGCACTAAGTGTGTCCTACGCCTCCCAAGGCGGCCCGTTGACGCCTCTCTCGTTTGCCTGGCGACATTGAAACGCAATCAAGCCCTGAGATGTAAACAACTTTGCTGCCTTAGCCCTAAACCAACCAGCCGAAACCTGAACCACACCAAAAGGGTTAAATCCCAAGCCAAGCATTATTCCCCAGTCTTAGACAAGCCAACGCATTGGCCGATTTTTTGCCCAACCAGCTCCACATCAGCAGTTAAGCACTTTTGCCTTCAAGTACGGTATCAGAAAGCTGGCCATCTCACTAGTGAGCTATTCCAACGGGCAAATGCTCCTACAACACATTCCGCCGGGAAATTCCACAGGCGGACCGTTTTCCGGGGTCCTGAACCATGGAGGCCGCAGGAGCATTGAGGATGTTGAGCAAAAGGGATGAATAGATGAGGCTTAGATGTGTTCTGTCAAATGGCGTCCGCGACCATTGACCTTCCAGGCCCAACCAAATACGGATACGTGTTGAGACTGCAAGACTGGTAGGTTTGCTTGCTCAGACAACACTGTATACTATAGTATACTTGACTGGTGTATATATTATATGTAGTTTCGCAGAGGCGAATGGTGCCATCAAGCAAGACACTAGCTAAACTCATGTTGTCGCCACGCTGCGAGGCATTGTTTACTCTGGCGACGTGCAAGGATGGACAGGCAAGGTGGGAAGACACAATTTATATGTAGTTGTGTGTTTGCTCCGTCACGTGCATTATTGCTGTCAGAAGTTTGGTGGTTGCTATTCTCACTGAAGAAGCTATGTTGTCGCGCCTCGCTGTTTTCAGATACTGTACTTGGCTTCGTTGGCTTCTTTTGCAAAGCAATGATGGACGGAGAGTTTTGAACCTGCACTTTCAGCCTGCTCGTTGGCAGTGTGCTAAATTGGAATCAAGACAGTTCCCATTCCAGGCGACCTGGAGAATATCATCATTTACCACTTTCTGGATGCGTCGGGTGCGGTGGACACGAAGTTTGCGGCCACTTGGCTTGAATTGCCAAGATGGACCAGTGCAGAAACGAGATAGAGTCGTTTGACAGCGACCTGCTTTGAGGATGGCAGCAAGAAGTCCTTGGGCGTGCTTCAATCATTCAATAACACAGACACACACACAGCCTTGTAGAGGTTTATTGAGCCTTGCTGGAGCCCAAACCTTATGCAAAGCGGCCTTTGTCATCCCTCTAGTTTTTAAGCATCTTCCATTTTGGGGGGGGGGGGGGGCGGGTTGATGGGTTGACAGACCCACACTGTGAGTCTTAGATGGGACCAAGGTAGCTGGCCGATATGTTAACCTGCCTGGGCCCCAGTGAGGGGGTTTAGAGGAAGGTGTTTGCGCCGAGTGAAGTCAGGGAGACCCCATACGTATCACAAGCAACGCCCGACCTTCAAGTTTTCAGTATCATGGCTTACACATTGCAAATGGATTAGTGAACCAAGCGACTACCATCGTTCGTGGTAGCAGTGCGTCATGCTCTTGATTGGTGCTGACTAAGCAAATGTTGACTTTGGCAGCATTTGGCCGCATCATGTGCTTGCTTGGTTGAGTTGGTTTCATGTCTGGCCTCGGCCTAGGGCTTGCTTCAATTGGCTCGTGGTCGCTGTGGGTTGCAAACTGATGTTCGGATTGGTGCAGAGTGGCCCAGTACATCAACAGTGATCCGCATGCCAAGAGGACCTCACAAAACCAAGTGCGACGGACTTAAAGGAGCCGCCCCTGAAGTGCCGCCTTGAGCTTCCGAAGTCAGAGAGCTGGAGCATGGGCCAACAGGTTTGAGGTCAGAGAGTCAAATTCGCTGCCCAAGTGCTTTCTTGTGCCTTGAGCAGAGTTTTCCCTATGTTTGGGTAGGTTCCTCTAGCATTCGATGCCCCAGCGGAGTTTTCCCCACGGTTTGCATAGGTTCCTCCAGCATTCGATGCCCCGCATCGCCTGCGAACTGAGCTTTGGCAATTGCAGGTTCGACCTCTTCTATGCCAATCCAAAGCTCGATTTGGCAGCGCCAGTCTCAGCTGGCATCACCACTGAAGTGGCCCAGATTTTGACTGCTATTGGCTTGGATCTTTAGACTTTAACTTTTTGGTTGAAATCAAGTTGGGCTTTCCACTAAATCGCCAAAAAGTGATTCACTTTTTGCAGGGGGGTCAACAGCAACCAAGATAATGACTTGGCCATGTCAAGAGAGTGTAAGCCTTCAACCTTATGTTGGGGTGACCCGGATATTGGATAGGTTGTTAGATGTCTTACCTCCCCTGGGCCTTAGTCCACACGCAGCACAGCATAACCTTGTGTTGAAGTGAGCAGTCCTTAGCGTCTGACATTTTGGGTTATTAGATATCTTACAGCCCCAGGTTCTGGCACCTGTCCCAGCATTCGCAGGGACAACAAGTTCAGAGCTTTTGCTGGAAGCTGCTTTTGCTGGGTGCAGCTCGATGAGGCATGCCAGGCTTCATTTGAAAGTTGAAAAGGCAGCCCTGTGCGGACATCGTGGTTTGATCCAGCTTTCCATTCTGTGCATCTCAGGACGCTACTACACCCCTCTTCCAACAGGCAGGCTGCGAGTTCGCATACGTGAGTCACTGCGAATCCAAGCCGACGCAGACTGGGTCTCTATTGCCGGTTGCGGACACAACGTTCACCTTGTTTCGGTAAATCGGTTTAACCTGCTTCCGAGATAGCCAAGACATATTTGATGGTTTCCGGGCAAGGTTTGTGGTGACAAGCTGTTAGTTGCCACCTCTGATACCAGAAAGCCTCCCCCTTAAAGCGAAGAATCAGTCCTTGCAAAGGCCTTACAGCAACATCGCAGAAGTGGGCATAAGTGGGCAACTCTCACAACTGTTCCTAAGCAGGACTATAATTCCTTGTTTGTTGTTTTCACATCATCACTTGTCAATGACTTCACGAGAGTACAAGGCTACGACACTGTGAATGGCTGGTCTGAGGAGCATTGGGACGGATGGCAGTCGCTGCTCGTAGGTTTGGACAACTAATGCCCGAATCCTTGGTGTAGATGCATCATCGAGGCCGTGTAGGCAATACGGGGACGGGAAAGGGCAAAGGCAGCTCGCAAGTGTTTCCTAGATGTTGATGTATTCCCCCACATTTTGTTTAGAGGAAGGCCACTTGGCTCATGGCCAATGATTTTGGATGTGCTTTGTTTGAGTTGTGATTGCTTGTTTTCCAGAAGACAGTTCTGTTGGCTGGTTGTTTTTGCTCAATGCGGTTGCGAGCACTGGCAGTTTTCCACCAGACTCCGACCAGACACTTGTATGGGTGGTATCCTGAATCCTTAGTGCTTGTTTGGTTCCTGGCTTCGTCCCCAGGGTGTTTCGGTATCTGCGCTTTCCTCCCCAAATACCAGAGAAACAGTTCCCACCTGGTGGGAGGGGGATGTTTTTCCTTGGTGGTTCCCAGCCATCCGGTTCCTCAGCTTTTTAGCCTTTTAGTGTTTTTGGTGGGGGATTTCCATTTAACCCACTAAAAGTTATTCACTTTTAGCGTGGGAACTCGGAACTGAAAACGGACAGCCCAGTTTCTGTGCTCCCTCTTGTGAGGTACCAATTCACTCGTCCTTTTCCTACCCGTTGAGTCAGGACCCGCAGGTTCAAGACGAACTGCTTGGCTCGCGGCTGCCTGCAGCGCCAAGTGTTTCGGTCTGGGCCTTGTGAGCGGGGTGATCGCAGTCTGCTGGCTTCGTGGTCCGCTTGCTTCCTGTCATCCTGCACCTTCGTTCTGCTAAACCACTGGAATTCGGTAAATCGTAGGGGTCTCCTAAAACACCCAGAAGTTTTCCGGAGTTGGAAGGTCCAGGATGCTTGCATGGGTATGTCTCTCTTGGCGTTTTGTTGCCTTTGCGTGCCACCGGGTGTTTCAGTTTCGGCAAGACATCAGCAGGCGAGCAAAGGACGGCTGCCGGTATCACGATCGAGGCAACATTGCGCGTAGGGCCACGCAGCAGCTTTACTGCATGCCATGGCCTTGTAGAGTTCTTTATCGAGGCAAAAGCTAAGAACATTCTGAAAGTTGATGTCATGAGATTGAGGAGTGCCTATCAATCGTGTCAATGACAGCTGTGGTTTGGGCATTTCTCAATACCTTCTGGGCAGCAACTGTGCGAGTAAGGCCATGCTTCCATTGATGCTTTGCCAGTCACGTGAACCAGCAAGCATGACTGCACCTTCCAGAGGATTTCCACATTGAACTTCTTAGTCATTCTTGCACCATAGCTCACACCCCTGTATACTGACTTGCAACAGGGGTTCAACCATGGTCTTTTTTGGAGTCTCTACCTCGCATCCAAGAGAACTTCCAGGCAATACCCCCAGACAAAATGCGAGAATACACTCTTTCTAGGGGTACCTTCCCCATTCTTTCCAGTGATCCTTCTTTTCAGGAAACCATCAAAACCCCAGAAGAGACAGCCGGTTTTTGAAAAGAACGATGGTTGAAAAGAATGGAAAAGGAATCAAGTGGTCTGAGAGTGGCGAGCCAGGCTTGCGGCAACCTGCCCAGCAGTGCCCATCCCGCCTGGAAGCGCCGTCAGAGGGCACGGACCAAAACGCTGGCGCTGGTTTGCTAGAGTGATTGGGGCCAACGCGTAGGCGTTCTGGGAGGTTTGTTGAATCCTGTATAATATATTGAGAAATGCACATGCTTGCATTGTTTTACAAGATGCTGCTGCAAGCAGATCCTTGGCTACTAAATGTGTAGCCATGATTGTGTGTTTCTTTATGGTATTGCAGTCAGCAATTCTGAGGACAGACAAAAAACATGTGTTTCTATATGTTTCTATAAAGACTCCAGGCTTGAACATGTCATGTTTCAGGTTTCGGTCGCCGTCCGCTTGTTTCGAGGGAGGCACGTGCTTTGGAATTCTGGGCTTCGGGGCTTGAGGCTCCGAAGCTGAGGTCGATCGATCCAACTCCCAGCTTTCCCGTGGAGCCCGGCTCAAGAGCATTGGATAGACGGTGGTGGGGATGCTTTGCCACCGCTTGAGATGCTGGAAATCGGGGGATAGTGCAGTGAGAGGTAGCTAGTTACTGGCAAGGTTCTGTGAAGTTCTGTGACTGTCAGATGTGCGTGTCGTTGAGCCTCCAATGGGACAAGTTGCGCACGACCTTGTCCAAATTTGCGCAAAGCACATCGCCCCTCACCCGACGCAGCATCCTGCAAAGACCACAAAGACGACCACAATAGACCAATGAACCAATGCCGACCACAAGGACGAAGTCTTTCGATTGCACTGAGCTCATCAAGTTTATATAGGTTGCACAGTTTGTCAGCGTCTACGAAAATCTGTCCGCACCAGGTGCTCAACGTAGTGCGGCTTAGTCGAGATTTGGAGAAGCCTGCCACAGCTTGCCTGTTTGTTTGCAAAACAGACTAGCTATCACCTGTTACCATTCTCACATAAACCATTACCTAGACCATTAACTTAAACCATTGCCATTACCATTGCCATTAACCTACCATTTGTTAAACCACCATAAACAAGGAACACATAGGAGTCATGCGCCCTTAACCCATGAGCACCAGGTTTTCCTGTTGCTTCCGGTGAAAGAGCGTCTTGGGACCGACCCCCTGAATTGACATTGTTGCATTTCCGGCTGCATGGGCGCGCCATGCTGGCCGCTTGCCTCTTGGCCCCCGCCTGGGCGGAGCTTCCAGAGGAAAAGCCCGCGCCGCCGCCGGTGCACCCCACGGTGCCAGGCACGAAGTTTGGGACCCGACGGCTGGAGCCAGTCACTAAGCAACTTTCAGGAATGCTATGCCACCAACCTTTGAGATGGCATCTAAAGAGGTCTGGTTTGGACCAGTTGCCTCTAGACCCTTTGGGTTCCATGCTGGTGGGATGGTAGACCACCAGGCACTTGACATGAGAGTGGTATCTGTGCCAGGCAAATATCCTAGGCTGATGTTCGCTGAGGAAAGGCTTGGGATGCCATGTCGCTGAATCTCAAGGAAGCCCGAACATGTGCAACCAAAAGTCCGATCCAGGCAAAATTTGACATGGGTTACACATGGAAAATAGGCCGTACTCGTCAAGGCCCATGTCAGTTGGGGACAAAATACATGTGGACCGTGCTCAATTAGATAGATAGTTCCCTTGCACTTGATGGTTTTGGTATATGCAACTGCCACGTGGCAAAGCATGTGCCTGCTGACAGCTTTAAGCGGTCCACTAAACTTTAGTATCTTCAGTTGTGGTGGATGTGCATCAGCATTTTAAGTGAACCGTGTGTCTTAAGATGCTTGCAAACATTTTGTTTACGATACACTTGCTGACAAGCTGGTGATTGGTTTTGCTGGTCAAGTGAGCAGCCATAAGACGTCCGTGCAAAGCCCGATGCGAAGTGTGGCTCAACCGGCTGGTGCAAGTTCCGAAGTTCCACCGCATTTGCCATGTTGTTCCTTTTTTGTTGCCCGCATTCGTTAGTAGTGTGGTCTCACTGGAAGTCGGCACGACGGTCGGTGTTGGCACTGCGGCTGTGTTCTTGTCGTTAGCATCTTCGCCTGGACCTCCTCCGCCACCTCGGCCTCCTCAGCCATCGTCTGACTTTGGCCAGATATGTCGTGCCTTGAAGCCTCTGGAGGTTTACAGTACTGTGGATGGACGAAATCCTGCACCACTTGGAAACCATGAGAAACCATTGCTCGTTGGTATTTACAAAGGAATCATCATTCCATGGTTTCTTAGGTGGTGCGAAATGGATTTCGTCCATCCACAGCAAGACGGAGGAATTTTTCTCAGAATCGTCTCGCAGAGTCAACGAGGAGGAAGTCCGCAAGGCTCGCTCGAGGCGGCATTTTGAATCGCACGAGGGAGGCGCTCAAACTCGTTTGGGAGCAGATTGACCAGACCTTGGGAGCGGCTCTGAGGAATTTGCTAGATCTCGGGAGCCGCTGGAGCTTTACAGAAGAGGAAGCCGAGCAGGTTGTGAGCGAATTGAAAACTTGTTGTGGCGACTTGTGCAAAATAGATTGATTCAGCACACACCCAGGCAGTAGTGTTGCCCGAAGCGACGTTTGCATCAAACTTGCAGGGGGTTCCCATCAAAGGGTCATGTAAAAAGTCCCAATTGCGTCACAGAACCCTCGGCCGTTTGCTTTAGAGGATTGCCACGAGCGCATCAGGTGCAGGGTCGGAAAAGGCCAAGATGTCTGCCTTGCCCCCTTTGGTCGTTTGGTTTGATTCCCATGGACGCATCCTTGGTACGTTTGGACGCGGGTCAAAGCACAAGGAAGCCAGCGGTTCTGATTCACCACGGCTTTGTGACACGGAATATTGAACATCAGGCTAGGTTGCTTGGGTTCTTTTCAGAAGTGCTCGTTCTTTTGTTTTTTTAAAGCATATAGTTATTGCCCTGGCACATCTTTCTTTGTTCTACCTCGTGGTGTTGAATTAGGAATGTGGTTAGCCGAGCGGGCATTTCTGTTTCAGTCGGCAATTTCTATGAATCGACATGTGTAGATGGGCTTATCAACGCGTCCTTTGTGTCAGGGACCTGTGAGCAAGACGTGTCAGCCCATGCTCACCTCCTAATTAGCTAAGACCAAGTTCTCGTAAATCCAAACGTAGGTCGTGTCTGTCAAGATTCTCGAAAGGTGCGACCATCAAGCTGTCACCAACTGGGAGTCACCTCTTTGTTGGACCCCGGTGAACTATCAATCGCATAGCCCCCCCCAAAAAAAAAGAGAAGAGGTTTTAACTTTTCTAATGTTGGCAAAATCCGGTGTTGGGACGTTGACTTTGGAGCAAGCACCCCTCAGCTCTTGTGTGGAATTGCTAGCAATTCCAGAAATTGCGGGACCAGCTTGGCGGCCCCTAGATTTGGCAAATCATCTTTCGTTAAGCTAGGATTTACGAGCGGATCTGGAACTTATCCTGATTTGCAGGTTGCGAATTATGAAGAGCATTGGCTTTTTGTGGGCCTCTTTGAACGAGCTCTTGTGATTTTTTCAACTGCGAACTTTCCAGGCCGCCAAAGCCTACGAGAGCTTGTTGCTGAAATGCCCGAAGCGTCTCGAAAGCATCGCGGAATTGTTTTGTTTAAGATGGGGTGTTGCCGCAATATTGCCGCAGAAGTAAACTTCAGGAAGCACATGCCTACAAAAGTTAGTTGCGTGGTCGCAAAAGCATTGACTTCAAGGTTTTGCGAATGTGTGTGTTGTCAGTAGCGTATCTTTGTAAATCAACTTGTTGGGCTTAGTTCCGCTGGGTAGGCTGGATGTGGTGCATCGCCACTCAGTCAAAGCTGGGTTTGCTTGTGCATTCCCAAAGTCCCCGCAGGTGAGTTGAAGATGGCAGAGCCGAGTTGTTCCACACTGGTTATTGGGGTAATGAGAGCCTCCAGTACATAGAGCCTTGGTTGATGTGTTGTCCCCGCTTGCTTTCATGGAGTGACAACTCCTATTCATCAGCAACATGTGTGAAGCTTGTAGAGATGTCTATTGTCCGCACGAACGAGGTGCTGATTGTACCCTGGTGGACGATGAAAAAGACGTCCTGAAGTCACAGGGAATCCCCAAACCAGTTTCACAGCGAAGCTGGCCACTCAAGTCGCCAGGCTTCCACAGCAACAGTGCGGACCTGCTGCTGCCGGATTATGACTGCAATTTCCTGCCCGCGGAGATTCCCGCCACTTGGAGCTGGACCGCACCATTTTTATGGGGGGGCGGCGGCGCCGAGGGTTTGGTTTTTCGAGCGAACCATTTTGCGGAAAATGACCACAAACCCAGGGCACTTGAGTGGATTCCACAAAAAATGGATAAAGACAATGGAGGATCAACCTTTGGAGTTGCTGTTTGAAGCCAACGAGCTATACCACAGGGGCTTTCCTCTTTGGGGAATCAACTGCGCCACGACATTGACATGCTTTAGATCTTTCTGTGGCAAAATTCACCCTGTCCGTAGGGTGTTGGAATCAATTCGCGGGCACTTGCCCGACCCACAGCGTCCCTTCAGATGCTTCGCATGAGCCCCTCAAAATGTCAAGGCGCCTTCGGATGTGCTGTTCTGTTGTATTGGCACTAGAGGGCTTCCTCCAATGGTGGTGTAGTTTTCTCTCGGTTTCCCCGTGATCATTCAAACAAGGGTGCCAGTGTAAGGTCACACCTTCAACTCAAGCCTTCTGCCTTGGCTACTAATTTGTTGGAATTTTAGCATGTGTTGCTTTCGGGGAACTTGTGCATTTTTTCCACTCAGCACACAACGCAAAAGAAGTCTTGAGCGTTCGGCGCCAGTTCGCCACAGTGAATGACTGGATTTGTGCCGATTTGGTCGCCCCAAACGTTTCGGGGGGGGGAGGGCGGGGGGCTCCATGCATGGGGTTCACTTTTCTGGGTGAACGTTTAGGACCATCTTACATATTTGCCTTTCACCTAATACCATAGTTGAATCCTCAGTTTAGGGTTGAAAGTTGACCAAGTGTTGGGCCGCTTTGAGCCCATAGTGACATGCTTGGTTTATCAGTGGGGACAGCCGAGGACACCATCGGCAACCTCCTGCGCTCGCTGCGGCTCCTGGAGGAGACGGGCTCCGCGAGGCGCTTCGCGGTGGGGAGCTGGGGAGCTCTGACTTTCTGGTGCGGTAGGGAATGAGAAATGGAATGACCCCTACAAACCATCCCACAAGTGGTTTCCGTAAGGTTTCCGTCAAGGTTTTTTTGGTTCATCCACACATTCCCTGAGCATGCCTTGTAGTTTCCGCGGACCCTGCGTCATTCCCTCATTCCCGCATTCCCTACTGAGCACCAGCTGGTTGATGAATCCCCATGCCTGAGATCTAAAACCCAAACCCACAACAGCGAAGGGGAAAGTCTTGGAAAAAGCGTCGGGGGATCAAGCCCTGGAGGAGGCTCAAAATATTTGCTCTTGTGTTTCCTGTTTTTCCCTGTGGTGGCCAAAAAACAGTAAACTCAGTAATTGCAAGAAAGGAAACACATATAAAAGTAAAAAGAAAGGAAAG
This sequence comes from Effrenium voratum, assembly GCA_963377175.1. Classification (NCBI taxonomy): domain Eukaryota; class Dinophyceae; order Suessiales; family Symbiodiniaceae; genus Effrenium; species Effrenium voratum. The sequence goes on along the minus strand of CAUJNA010002779.1, from coordinate 1,867,920 downwards.
ACATGCCCAAATGGTCAATGTGCCTCGTTGCACAGGGCGAGGCCGCTCTTTCTGGTGGATTTGGGCTTTTGTGTGAAATATACATCGCGTGTTGCCACCCACTGAGGCAGTTTTTGCTGGGAAACAGCGGGTCAGAACCACAAAACACGCTTTTCTAAGTTGCTGACAAGCATGTGTCTAACAAAATCAAACACAGTTTGGGCATTTGTAGCTATGAAAAGCCCGTAAACTCATAGCACAAAATACTGTAATTTGTTTTACAGTCACCGTAAAACCCTCATGCAAAAAGGCAATATCTTAGAACAAGTTTTTGTTTGCCGTGCAACGCGGCGTTTTTTGGGCAGCTTTTTCTCCCTGGTCTTTGTGGCTCTAGACCTCCATGTGCTAGTTACTAGTTCGCGGCAGGCCTAGCACTGGGTTGACCTCCAACCGTTGCAAAGTCTCGCAAGTGGCGATTTACCGCTTGGCGGCTTCCGCTAGAGACCCATGGAAGAAGGCAGCCCAGCCTAGCCCAGCCCAGCCAGCCCAACCAACCAGGCTGGCTGGCTGGTTGGTTGGTTGGTTGGGGTGGGTTGGTTGGTTGGTTGGGGTGGGTTGGTTGGGTGTTGGGCTGGGTTGGTTGGCTGCTGGGTGTGTTTGGTTTTGTTTGTTTTGGTTATGTGTGTACATGGTTAACATCGTATCGAAAATTGTTGGGTGAGTGTGTTTTGGTTTGGGTTGGTGGTTGGTTGATTTGTTGGTTGGTTTGTTTGGTTGGTTGGTTGGTTGGTTGGTTGTGTGCGGGTGCAATGTTGCTTTTTTACGTCGTACTTAGCATAGAGGAGTTTGTTTGGGGGGCCGTCTGCGCTGTCCGGGTTAATGTATTATATATCCGGATGTTTTGGAGCTTTGGGGAAAAGTTTGTGATGGAGACGACTTTGCCGGACTCCGCGACTCCGCGCAAGAAGCTTGAATTTGCGGCTTGCTCCGCCGGTGCGTGGCGGAGTTGTGGCGGAGTCCGGGTCGTGGGCATGTGATTCCGCGGGCCTGTTTCAACGGAATGCGCGAAAATTCGCTGCGAGTATTTTGTTTGCTTGTCACAAAGATTGTTTGGGGTTCTACAGAACCCGGGGCCGTGTTTGTGAAATTTGTTTGTTTGCGTAGGGAAAGAGTTGCACATTTTGTGGATTCGAAGTTAAAGGTGTGTTATAAACGTTGTTGAACGGGCTAGCAGGCTTGCGTTTTTAAGGTTTGTTGGGTTGAAAAGGACGTTTTAAAATAGGGCCCGAACACGTTAGTCGTTTTTGGTTTTCTTTTTTGGGGCCTCCCTTGTTAAAGCAATAGCATGTTAGTGTAGGTTGTTGGGACAAGCTTTTTACTTGTACGTCGACCGGCTGAAGCCGCGCATGGTCTGGCGAATTCAATGAAGACGCCGTCGTGAACTTGGGATGGACAGGCTTCAAGAAAGCCCACGTAAGTTGTTTAGCAAGAAAGACGAGCGGGCAAAGACACATCCCATTTCGCGGACCCGCTCGGCGGCCCGCGAAATAGGTCCGTGAAAAGTGGCCCTTGTGCCTCGTGAAGATTGCGCCTTGCCTCAGACACCGGCATATTCTTGCCCGCCGGTGGCCGGACACTTGGTTGCTTTACTCAGTTCCTGAGTTCCTGAACTTTAAACTTTTTGGGAAGACCATGTTAGTGGTAAAGAAAAGTTCCGACTTTTTGTGGCCTATCCACTCAAGTGAGTTTAGAGGCAAGGCCCAAGCAAAAGCGCACTTCAGGTTTTCCGGCTATGACGGCGAGGAGGCCGAGAGGACGAGTCTCGGCAGAGCTTTGCCGTCGGCACGATGATCACGTTTGTCTTGGACGCCATTCACACAACGTTGTTTTTTCCTGTAGCTGCCTCTTACCGAGTTCCTGGGGGTGGGGGGGTGAGTCTGGGATGTTTATGATTCATAATGTTTCTTGCTTTTTTACTTGTTTGTTTTTTCGACAAACCTACGCATATGTTTGCTGGCAAGGATGCTCGTTTGTTGGTTTGCAATTCTGGGACAGAGATTGGCTTCGTTGCGGCCATGTTGCCCTTCACCTGCCAAAAGGATAAGTCCACTGGAGCCTCTAGGCAATCTCTTTCTTGAACTTGTATTTTTGCTAGATTAACCTGATTTCCAAACTTCTTTGCGAACAATGATGTGACCCTGCAACACGTGCATGCATGTCTTATTGACATGCTGTAGAAACCTTGAGCTCTGAGTATTTTTCTTGCCATGTGCTTGCTGCTGAGCTTTGCCTTTCGGGAGTTGTGTGGTTGGTTGGTAGATCAGGTGGCTTAGTGGTTGATTTCTTTGTGCGTGTGCTTGCTGGCTGTTTGGAATATCAATTGGTGGGCTTACGTGTTTGGTTTGGCTTGGTTGGTTTGCTTGTTTGGTTGTCCAGTATGCTTTTTGGTGCATTGGTTGGTCATTTGGTTGGCCGGTCGCTTTGTTTTTTGGCGGTTCCCGCTAACGTTATGAAACCCTTCCCTTCTATATCGCACAAGCAACAGGCATGTCACAATACGGGTGTGTCTTTTTTGAGGGAACCCCACAATTTTAGTTGTCCTTTTTGAATTTCTTTAAAACCACCAAAAAGGGCGGCATCCTCAACAAAGACAGACCCATCTCTTGCAGAATTCAGGGATCGCCCCCCTGACTCGCCTAAGGATTTGGACGAACTACGCGGAGGCGTTGCAGTGGCCTTGGTGGGTGTCCACCGACTGCCCCTTCGCCGACTTGATGTTGAGGCGCGATGCATCAGCGTGGTGACGCAAAATCAGGCATGGCATGGCTTTCTCGCACCGGCAAATACCACAAGACAGATCTTGGAAGGATTTTATAGGTGTTTGCTTGGCTGGTTGCTGAGCAAGCAAACGAGTCAAATCTGGAAGTTGTTCAGCGTCTGGACATTGAAGGGGTTTACTTGCGCCTGGAACTTGTTACGTTTCATCACACACTAGTCGCTTTTGTTATTTGCATTTTGCCAGGCATATTTTATCTTATCACGCTTCGTTTCTGCCCGGTTGATGCTATTTAGGCATCTCACGTTAAGAATCCACTCGCCAAAGCCTGCATGTCGAGCCTGCGCCATGAGCACTGACTTTGGGTGACATTCAGTAGGCACGCTGGTGCAGAGCCTCATGTCCTTTGAGGAGAACAGAAGCTTGAAGAGTTGGACGGACTGTTGACCCCCATTTATGCGCTTGGGATTAGCAATCGCATAGACGTTTTACGAGTCAGCCGGTGCTTCATGAGATTGGACACTCCAATTATCATCATCCATTGGCGTCACGGAATGTTTGAGAGAGATGAGCCGCTGCTTTTGTGTTCAACAGCCGGTGTAAGACGTCGAGGTCGTTTGCGTGTTTTGTCCAACAATTGTGCAATCACAATTGCAGCATTGGCTACAGTCCGGTCATCCGTGGGTCAAGAATAGGGTAACCCCAAAATGGCTTGCCCTGGTAAGAGGAAAAAATGGACCAAAACCTGCTGTCCCCTAGTGGTTTAATTCTGACCCATACCCCGGTGATGATCCGCCCAATGCCGGCACCCTCCAACTTGGGACTGGGAACCGAAGACGACTTCAGGCTGTGCCTGTGGTCCGCCTGCTTGCTGTCGGCGCCTGGCCGCAGGTTTTCATCTTGTGGATTGCATGACACCAGTGGACGGTGCCTTGTTTGCTTGGTGGTTGACATGAAGCAGGATGTTAGGTGTTGCTTGCTTGCGGAGCCCATGAAGACTTGCCACTCAGTTCAGATTGGACTTACCACCTGAAGAATTGAGAAGATGAAGCCGGTTGTTGCAGGAACCGGGGGAGGTAATGCAAAGCGGCAAGGCCGCCCGGCGCCCGCAACAAAAGGGAGTTCTGGCTGACCTTGGTACAACAGCAGACAACGCCGTCAATAGTTTTTAGCAAAATGCAAGATTCGCTTGATGTTGTGGGATCAGCAACACTTTACTCGGCAAACCTGTGCACGGAAATTAGCTGATACTTTCGAAAGACTAGATTCACAGGAGCCCACCAAGCGGGCAACGAATAACCTAGACTCTCCATGACCGTTTAAAAATGGGTCAATGACCCCATTATTTTGGGTAATGACCAACCATTTTTTCAGGGTCACGGAGACAGGAACTGACATTGCTTACCTTTGGCATTGCACGATGCAAGTCGCTTCCGGGGTTCAGAGGTGCGGATGATGCCTACTGGACGGACCAGGTTTTTTCCCCAGCTGAAAGCTTTGGGGTCTCAGCCCAGATAAGCTGCGGGGTGGTCCGTTCCACGAGGGTTCCACCAGGGCTCCACGAACATTCCACGAGGTTTTGCAAGAGATGCGGGGTGCGAGCACTAAAAAGAGCTCCGCATGCTGTTGGGGATATCAGCTGAGCTTATTTTGTTTTGTGAAACAGCGGACTGTGGTCATGACCCAAGAGTCCGAGAGCCAGCAAGGACAACAGCCACCAGAGTTGCGAGCAGTTCAGTCAGGCCCTCAGTACAAAGACCTGCAATATGTTGGGCTGCAGAGCAGACATATAGGATCTTGTGAGGATTGTTTCCAAAGTTAGTGTCCCGGGTGGTCCACTCTAGATGCCATTTCGCAATTACGCTCAGGACCCACTTCTGCAAGAGCTGACAAAGAGAAGCATGTGCCAGTGTGAAACTTGTTGCAGTTCATCACTCCCTGCTGCTCACAGGCTTGCCATGGCCACACTGGCAAGACATGTGGTGTGTCCGCCAAAATTTGTGTACGACCAACTCAGCTTGTGGCATGGCGCAGTTTGTGCAAGACAGCCGAGTTGCCAATATGGCCGTGGGTCAACACCAATGTGATCCCATTTTGGAGTAGGTGCACCACCCAGTTTAGTCTATTTTAGTGGGGATTGAATCGGATGTTCACTGGGGGTACGATTGGGGTTTTGACCCATGGCCATATCAGCGATCATCTCCTATACGTTAAGTGCAATGTCGGACTTCCAATGACTTCCAATCGGATGGCCAAGGGCTCACGGTCCGCACATTGGCACAGAGACGAGGCAACAGCCTGCAATTTGTTCAAAGCAGCGCGGCCGTACAGGAGACGATTATAAGAGCTCTTTAGTGCTTTGCTCGTTGTTCTGCGTGAGGATGCGCAACCCCAGGCAAACAAAAGCATCGAAGTATTCATTTAATGGTACCGATTCGGAATTCAAGCTGCATGGTCCCCAGGTGCGAAGCCCATCCTGCTGAGCAGGCGGAGAGATCACGGCCACGCGGGCACGGGGACGGACATATTTCCTTTTGCCCCGTTTTTCAGTGCAAGAAAGCCGATAGATGTTTCCATGGCAGCAGCGCTCACGGCTCCAAAAGCCTGCAGTTGGCAATAGCTTCCAATGACTGGCTTCATTTTGGATGTTGAGCAAAAGCAAGTATCGAGAAGCCTACCAGGATTGGGCGATTCCCATCAACAGAAACAAAGTGAGATCACAAATAAATGGCTTAGACCGTCGTTTTTTGTTTCTTCCTCTTTTTTGTTCCCCGGACATGTGGACAGAAAGCCAAAAGAGGCAAGCAATTTGGTGGTTTAACCACATTGAAAAACGGTGGTTTCTGGTGGTTTCTGGTGGTTTAACGTCACATTGAACCATGGCATTGAACCACAAAAAGCTCGCGCTTTTGGTCGCTCAACTTGGCACGACGCAGGGATCTCCTGGGTCACGATGGATCGCACTGGGCTTTGAGGCACGCGGGGTCTGGTGGATGTGCATGAAAATGAGTGGGTGTTTTTCTTCTCCGTTTTTTTTTCTTCTTTTTTTCTGAGGGTACCGGGGTTCAAAGGGAAGGCTCAAAGGGGTACCGTTTTTCTGAGGGTACCAGGGGATGTCCTGTGTACGTTGGTTTCAAGGGAAACCCAAAGGAAGGACCATCATTTGGTGGGCAGCGGGGGCACCGCCTGCAGCACCTCCAGGCAGCCAGATATATTCCCACAACCCCTTTTTTGCAGGGTTGCAAAGGGAAGCCAAAAAGGAAACCACCTAGCTGGAGGGGTTGCCGATTTTGGGAAACATCAATGGCTCAAGACAGTCTTGCATCCTGTTGCCTTGCAAACAGATGATGAACATCTTGGCAGTCCACGGAGCGAGCGAGCAAGTTTGCTTTAGGTAACATGCGCTGTGTTTGCCGACTCGGCTCCAAGTCGCCGACATGCCCAGGTTTTTGCATGCACGTCATCTCTCATGTTGTAAGAAGCAAAGGCAACAAGAGAAGCCGCAACCGTCCTCCCAAGTGCCAGGAGTTGGGAGCAGCTCTACGTCTTCTTGAACACCCGCTTCGCGGCGTTCTTCTCAGACTGGGCCTGGACTCCCGGCAGGGGCAACCGAATCCTCGAAGCAGTCAGCTCTGGCCGCGGCAGAAGCATGCCATGCCTCATGCAGAGCAGTATCTTGAGCGTGCCAACTTTGACACATGTGGGTAAGTAGGGTGGCAATTCGCAGTTATAACGCAGAAACTTAGGAAGAGAGTCGTTTTGCATGATATTAATGCTTGTTGGTTTAGGTGCAGTTCTTTCGACAGGTGAGCCACAATCAAAACCTGGGTAGACGAAGGTTAGTAAGGGACAATCCCAGCCATAAATAGCTGCGGATTTCCGTCTTCTTAATTCTTGAAGCATGGTTCTGGGATTACGACCATTTCAATACCGGGTTTTGAGCAAGTAGCTCAGGTGTTCCTGGGCGTGGCACGTGGGGGGGCGGTTTGATTCTTTTTGCTGAGGCGCGGCGCATGCGGCTGCTGGCAGCATGGAAGCTGAGCAGGGAGGATTACCCAGGCGAAGTCTTGAGACGGATGGGATGGCGTTCAAGACCTATAGGTTGCAATTTTGGGTGCCAAGGGAGCTCCTCTCAAAGCGATAAAGTCGTCAAGATGGCCCGCCATGTGGCAAGGGAGCCCCCCTGTCAAGTGATGAAGTAGGTTGCCACGTGGCAAGGGAGGTCCCATGACCTGTGTCAACTGATCAAGTTTCCGTTTTCTGTGCCAAGGGAGCTCCCCTTAAAGCGATGAAGTCATTTGCCATGTGGCAATGGAGGTCCCATGACCTGTGTCAAGTGATGTCGTCCAATGAAGTCGCCCAGTTGGGAATCACCAAAAACGTGCTCGCACCTGACGCGAGGCCTGGACTGTGAGGGCGACGGGCTGTGGCCCTCCGGCTGGGACTGGGCGGGACATTTGGAGAGGCCCGGGGCCCGGGGCTGTGGACGGGGGGCACAGGTATGGGCTTCGGATGAAGGAGCGTCCTTCGATTTGCCAAGAAGCTTTCATGAGTTATCCCATAATTGTGTGCGATCAACAGTCCTCGAGTGACTGTTTTCTCAGTATGTTGCTTCATACCGCAGCCCGCATTGTCAGTCTTTTAAATTACACCCGTCCTGTCGTACGTACGTCCCTCCGCAGGATCTCTACAAATGACCCCAACCAGTTCTACGAGCCTGGCAGGGAGCGACCGCGATGTGTTGTTTGGTGGGGTTGACCTGCTGGAATTAAACAGAATGAGCGAATGAGCTACTCTGGCAAGAGCCTCCTTTCGTTGGTGGTGCTTAGACCAGGGTTGCCTCCTCAAGAAGTCTTTCCACAAGTGCAAGTGCTGATGCTCATTTCGGGCTTGTTGTTTCTTTAGCTCATGCATGTGTCTTGCATCACGCACGGCATCAGCAGAAGCATTCGAACAAGCAGTGGAAGGGCTTGTTGTTAATGAGTATTAATGAGCATCTCAACATACTGAGAAGCACGATATGATTCAACGGCCTAGACGAATTACCGTTTTGCGGTATGCCCCTGGTTTTTCAAGCATATATGCTTGTTGCCAGGACTAAGTTTGCAAGCCCACCAGGCGCTAAAAGAAGGGGCAGCCCACAAACTATCTTATCTAAGAATGTCCTAGAATTTTTGAATCGGCGCTAGTTGCCTGCATTGATCGGAGAAGGTGGCTCAGTTGGCCCTTGATTGTGGACCTGCCTCGAAACCAATGGTACGTTGGCGAACGTCGCTTGTTTGCCAAAAGGGGGTGAGGAGTCGCTTTGCTACGCAGAGAGTTCAGAATGACGTGCTAATGTGACTTGTTCAAATCGGCATTGAGAAACATACGGCATCGGTTTGCATGATTCTTTGTGACGGGTTGCTCCCAGGAGGACCGAGAAGCAGAAGGTGTGGCTCGCCAGCAACAATTGGCAATCCGATGGCACAAGTCACCACATACGTCCCTGCCGTGATGGGAGTCCTCATAATTTTAACATGGGCAAATGAGCTGTTCTTTCCTGCGTCAAAAGGATTTGCCTATGCCTGCTGCACCGCAAAGCAGGAACCGGTAGATGTTGAATATTCATAACAATGATGGGTGAGGTTTTGCCAGGCTGAGCTAGGAACGAGTCAAGTGAGCGTGGAGGGAATTGTCAGTGACGTGTTGTTTTGAGAAGGGAGTTTACAGGTATATTGTTGCACTATGGTGATGTTGCTGCCGGATGATTGGCTTTGTCATGAATTCTCGAGAGACTTTCAGAGAGTTTGCGTGGCCGGAATTTCTCGCAACATACATTGGAGACAGGCGAACCAGCACCAAGCATTGGGTGGAGTGGGCTTTGGCACAATGCTATTTAGGTACAACTGTGGCCAATTGAAAGAAGATGTTTCAACCAGTGCGAACGCTGCGCTAATAATGCCAATGCTTGTTGGAACGCATCAGTTCTGGTTGCGCTGATTGCATAGCTCGCTGGCCGCTATAGCCTCGGGCTGTTTCAGGCGAACCGTCCCGCGCTGAGGCTGTGGACTTCAGCATGAACCCCGCGGCCTTCGTAAACATCGAACAGAAGGCCCCCACTTCGGCCGAACAGTGCAACATGTTTGGGTGCCCAACCAAGCGACTGGACGAAACATTGGCATGCATGGACATACATAGACACGCGTTCGACATGTCGTGGGTGTACTTAATGTGTCTACTATTTGTGCATTACAAATCTTTTGTCTTCTATAGTTCGGCTGCTGTTACACGTGAGCATCGCAGCAGGAGTGCTGATGCGTGCAAAAGGCGCGCGCAAGAAAGTGAACTTTGAAACGCTACAGCATTCTTCCGCACGTGGTCATGATGATTGTTAGGGAATCATTCTCCGTCGTGACACACCGGCCACTCCAGCATACGTTTGCATTTGAATCGCCAAGAAGTCACTCCAAATGTTCTGTGTGGGGCATGTTGCCGGGCCGCTGGGCTCTTATGCCTTGGCAGGGCAAGCGTTTTGCGCGTTGTGGCCAGTGTTGTGACAACTCACATGACCTACGCAAGCACAAAACAACATGCTGTAGTGGCATCCTGGCAGCCCGCTTTCGAGCACTTGGCTGCTGCCTTTTGTGGGATAATATTGGCAGTGTTTCACTTGCGGCGGATGCTGTCGGCTGCTGACATCTTGCGCCCCGGAGCGACTTTTTTCTCAACTGCTTTTTTTGTTTTTGTCGGGCATGCGGTTGAAGCAAGTAAATGCTCGGCAACAGCTTGCCATTGCATGCCAAGCCGGCTTTGTTTCGTGTGGTATGGAGCCGTGATTGCCTTCTTTGCTCATTTCCTGGCATGTTCTTCTAGACAGATCAACCTGCGTCTTAATGCACGGCTTCGCTGATTCGCTCGCTTCGCAGGTCAGAGAATGCCCCGTGGGCATGCTGGCCATGCTTTCCCACCAGGTGCTGCTGGGCCTGAACAGCGTCTCTGAGCAGGCGCACGCGGCTTGAAGCGCAACTCGATCAATTCTACTTGCAGCAGGATATATATGTTCTAGAACCCCAGGCTTTTGGCAGGGGCGGTGTGGCCTGGTAGCCAAGGTGCTGCCATTCAGCAACCAACCAACCAACCAACCAACCAACCAACCAACCAACCAACCAACCAACCAACCAACCAACCAACCAACCAACCAACCAACCAACCAACCAACCAAGGATATATATATTATGTTGACACATGTGGACCAAGTATGATTTCATGCTGGTGTACGGATCATAGCGCGTTGACCAGTTGACCATGGTTGCACTTGGCCTCACTTTCAGGGCTGACCTCCAAGTTTCAGGGCTGAACTTGCCTCATGTACGTATCTTCACGAAGCTGCTAATAATTGTCGGCTGCAAATTTGGTGGTTTGGGTTGGTTTTTGCTAGCTTTGATGTCAAGGGACTAGATATCGGTTGCCCTGCGTTTAGTGGGGGGGTGGGTGGGTGGGACTTTGCTAGTTCGGGCGTATGTGATTTGGTGCATGATATGGCAGCTGCTTGGCAATGAGCTTGCAAACCCCAAGCTTCCATGGTCATCCACTGCTGCACCAAGTACAAATGCTTGAAAGCTTTAGCGAGCCTAGCATTTCCGCAGTCGGCAGGCCTAAGATGCAGCGATATGTGTGCGCTTGATCGGTAGGGTACAGACTATACTTGAGGAGCTATCAACAATGCAATGGCTGTGATTGCAGCATCAAGTGTACCAGCGGTTCGCGGTTGCAAAGCATTGGCCAAGCCGTTTATGTTGAGGAGATGTTCAGGACTCGTTTGAGGCAGATTGTGAGGAACACTAAATGGCAGAATGTCAGGGATGATGCTTCACGCACGCGCCGACGTATGCTTCTCTCTCTCTCTCAGGCGCCGCTGACGCTTTTCCTGTTGGTCAAAGCTGCCGACATGGTGGAGCAGGAAGGGCCCTGGGGGCACGCAGGGTTCACGGTGGCCGGTTCATGGATTGTTGCTGGTGAATAGCTTTGCTGGTGAACAGAGCAAACACAAAACAACAATAGCGCGGGGATTTGATTGATGTAAGGAGCTAAACATCTGATAGCATTTGTCAAGCGTTTGCATCCGCACATAACTCCACTTTTCCGCTCTTGGTCTTCCGTCTTTTGGGGGCGTTTCTTGTGTTTCATGTTGTTTTGGCTTGAGACGCTCAGATGTTCATATTTGCTGTGTGGCTATCAAGTTGGTGTGTAAGACTCCCCTCAATTTTCATCTTTGCTGCTTGTGAGATGCTCAGGTTTTCAATTATGTGGTGGTGGTTTTGCTTTCAAGTTGGCCTTTCTAGGTCCCCCAGTAGTGCCCTTCTCTCCCCTTTTTTGGTTGGGAGGGTTCCCTTACTAAAGTAGACGAGACAGGGAAAAATTCGGGTACCAACTTCTTCCGAACCTCTACTGTAAAATAGACTACAGAAAAAAGTTGGTAGCCTTCTTCCAACCTCTCTACCGGGTACCAACTTCTTCTAACCGAAGCTCTACTGGAGGACCTAGATGTAAGAAAACCTGGTTTCTGATGATTCCCTTGTAAATACCAACCAACGTTGTGGTTTCCCATGGATCCAAAGTCATGCGAAATGGATTCGTCCACAGGGTCTTGCTTTCATGCCAGAGTCATCATGCTCAACGCAGGAACCCCTCTTTGTGAAGGGAGAACAGGCTGTGGGCTGTGAGCCTCGTTTGGCGGACTGGAATGTGTCACGGGGCATTCTAGACGCCCATGCAGCCAAGCCAAGTCGGCCCCTGCGTGAGGCATCGTTCTTCTAGGGGTTGATTCCCCATTCTTTTCAACCATTGTTCTTTAATCAACAATACACCAGCATAGACCCCAGATAGCAAAATACAGGCCAACAATTGCACACCAGCACCTCTGACAGCACCCCCCGAACAGCAAACAACACCCCCAACAGCATCCCAAAACAGCACCTGCACGAGAATCCCCAAACTGCATCCCCCCTAGCACCTTGCCGTCAATCTCCGTTTTACTTCCTTCGAAGGCTTTCAGTCCTGGATCTGCTGGCAGCCTCCCTAGAGGTACCCCTAGAGTTCTCTCTGGCCGCTCGCTCACCCGTCAGAGGCGCTCCCGGATTTGCTGCCGCGGCTGCTGCTGAGCCGCTGGCCTGTGCTACCCTTCCTCAGCGCCGCGGCGCTGGTGGTGCAGTGGAGGCGATTTCTCGCTGTTGCTCCATGACTTACATTTGCTTAAGAATATGTCGTTGTTTTTTCCCCCTTTTTTTTCCTCTCTTTTTTTCTTCTTTGGTTTTACATATTTGTTTTCCCTTGTTGGTTTTAAAAGGAATTCATCACTACTGGGAAAAATAGTATATATATATATAGATTTGAATATGTTTTCCAGGGGTCTTATCCAAATGGAAGATGATGTCTAGGGAGTTCACTGGTTTTCATGAAGGGGTTTGGGTGTTCTTGGTACTTATTTATTTTGTTAGTTGATTTTTTGTTTTTGTGCCTTGTGTGTGAGTCACAATCAGCAGCGACTGCCTGTGTTGTTGTTCGTGTTTCCGTTGGGTTGTCCTTGAATGACAATCAAGACCGATTCCGGTAAGGGACAGCCGCAACCATAAAGGTTAGGCTTTGGATAGACCACTGGTTTTCATTACTCAAGTACGTACTCCCAGTTGAGCAGTTGGTTCAGTCCTAGTAGCCCTGTTGATTCCACGCTATAAAGTGTTTTCTGGCAAGTTTGCCATCAAGTCTCATCGGGTCCGATCTTGGTTCATGGCTTCATTTTTTGGAAGGTTTCAGCAGTGCGAATGTTACTGTGGACAGCATTTCGCTAGGCAGGAGTTGGTAGGTGCACTCAGTTTCGAGCATCCCAGCTTGTGCAGGAGTTTGCTCATGCAGGATGAAATTAAAATGGACCATGCTAGGATGAAATAAAGGAAAGTTATGCTTCCCCACAACGAGTGGTAATATTGATATGCCCTGTGGGTAATTTGGTGGTAGTGTTCCCTGTGGGCGAGTTCCTTAAAAGTTCCACAAAGTTCCACAATGTTCCATTTTGTTGCAGTTTTGCATTCCGGGAACTGCTCGAAGTACAAAGTTCACACATAGCAGCTGTGCCAATCTCGATGCTGGAAGCTCCTGCCTGAAAGGAATAGGCATGGCTCAATTGCGCGATCGCCCGATTGGTTTGGATCGGATTGGCGGTTTGGCGGTTGGCTTCCGATCCCCAAACCACCAGTCCGAAGCGCAAGAGGAAAGCCATGTCGCAGGATTCTTTGCTCAAGGATGGAACCACGAAACCATGCAAAGTCAGAGTTGTTTTTCTGTGGGGAGCATGATCCAGTGTAATTTTACTGGCTGACTGAAACTGGACAAAACTGGACCCTGGGCGTAGTTCAGGTTTTTTGAAGATTGCCATGAATATGATTGGTTTAGTTGGCTCGATAGTTGTTTGCCGTTTGGCAAGCGAGCAATCGATGTTTGCTTTGTTTGTATGTGCGGTTTCACTCTTTCTCATTTTTAAGGTCCGCAGGGGCCTTTGTTTGCTTTTGTGTTGTTCCACACAACGCGTAAAATATGAGCGCCGCAGTGAGCTTTTCGCCCTAGGAAATGCCATTTGAACGATGCTTTTGCATTTCTGTCTCTTGCGGATTGCATGAACAGTTCAGCATGTTTTGTTCTGTTGGTCACACACCCCACCCTCCTACCTCCCCCCCTTCCCACCCACCTTGGCTGCACAGATATATTTATTGCATCCACTGAGTTGTTTCCTTTTGATTGATTTTATTTCACAACTGCCTTCCATTCTTATCGAGTTTTATCCACGTTGGTGTGTCTCAAACATTTGGCACCACACGAAAATGATTGATGTCCTTTTCCTTTTGATTCCCTTTAAACCAATCAAAGCAAGAAGCCTCCAACAAAGACCAACCAAAGCTGTTGTCCCTCAAAGGGACAAAACCTGTGTCAAAACCCGCCCTGCGCTTCAACTGGGGCCTAAGAGCCAGGTCCTCTTGGCAAATTGCTCCGCGGTACCAGCGCCTCAGACAGAATCGCTGGACCGGGACCACCACTGGGGCATAGTTTTTGCCCGTGTTGTCTTTTTGTTTGGGAGGCATGTTGGGCAGTTCCTTTTTTTTCCCCTTGTGTTTGGCGGGGGTGTCTACAAAATCAACTTCCAACAACGCCCGTGATTTATTAGTATTGTTGTGTTTTCACTTGAAAGGCAACTAGCAGAAACGGGTGCCTTGTTTTTTAATGGCCACTTTACACTCAACTCCCCGAAAATTATGCTCTTTCTTCCCGTAATTTCCCCTATTGCCACTGAAGGTCTGGGAGACTTGGCCTGGCCTGAGCGACGTGTTTCATTTTCTACGTGGCAATAGTGAAGCAAATGCAGTCCAATGAAAGCAATGTCTCCATGCTTGTGGATTGGTAAGTTGCAGGATGCACATTTGTCTGAGCGGCCGAAGACCAAGGTTTCGAATGCTGAAGCTGCAATTTGTTGCTATATGTTGTCTTTGTGTAGTTGCAGCTGGAGCCCACATTGAAAGGAAAGTAAAGCATGTGCCTTTGACTCAGTAGCGGTTGTTCCTTCGCGATGTCTAGCTGTAGTTGCACACGATGCCACCTGATATCATACAAAAAAAAGAGACGGGCACCAATGGCAATTATAGCCGTGCGTTCATGGAGTTTTTACCTCCTCGGCACACGGCGGCACAAGGCGGCACCACAACAGCCTCCCAGATGGGGCCCACCCCCAGCTGACAGCTCTCAGGAACAAGCCTTACCTCCTCGACTTCCGCCCGGAGGAGCTGATTTTACCCTTAGAGGAGCAGCAACAGCTCCCAGTGCCCCAGCAGCAGATGTGCCCTTAGAGAAAATAACAGAGAAGTTGAAGTGATTGTCTTTTTTTGTTGTCTTGTCCTTTTGTCTCTTTTTCTGCATGTGTGTGTGTGTGTGGGTGTGGGTGTGTGTGTGTGCTTGTGTCACGGACAGAGAGAGCGAGTTTCCTTGTGAATGTGTGGGTGCACATGTGCTTCAATCAACCCAATCATGTTTTCAAAGGCGGAATTTTTGGCCCAGTCAGAATATGCAAGAGTTTGTTCCCCCAGACACGTGCCTTATTGTGCTTTCCCAGCAACAAAAAGCAATTTCTCACTTTGGCACCTTCCTGAGACCTTGCCAATATATTGTCAATCTGAATTTCTTATGTAGCCCCAGGGTTTGAGAGTCACAAGACTTCAGGTGTTACAGAGCAACCAAGACCACAATACCACCCCTGATTAGCCATAGCGCACTGGAAGCAAATTGTGCAACACAAGTTCCCTTTGCTTCCCAGTGTAGTCTTATTGGCCCGACCCAGAAAGACATGGACCGGAAAGGGCTGGCAAGCACAGACCCTTCAAAGAACAAAATTCCAAAACCTTGATCAGGAGGGGGTGGGGGGCGGGAAGGGGTTGATTGATTCGGAGTCAACATGACAAATCCACCTGGAATTCCATCAATTAATGGTTCCACTTCCCCTTTGGTAGCGAAAGCTAGCTAAATGTATGTGGGAAACCTTAACCCTAGCCGCCTCCCCCTAAAGATGGGGGTATACTCATCCCCACCGCTACACGCGCAGGGAGGAATTCGTATCATGCGACCGGGCTCCTTTGGACAATGTTTGTGCTTTCTGCATTGAAATGCCACCTTGTACAAATTCAAGAGTTAAACTTGCGTCCTTTCCATTTTTCCTTGCATGTACATAATACAGCTATATATACACTATGTAGAGCCTAACTATTCTTTACCCATCATGTTCAGGGTAGTATACAGCCAAGTAAATACATACATACATACATGCATGCGCATGCATGCATGCATACATACATACACACACCTACCTACCTACATACATACATGCATGCATGCATACATACATACCATACATACGTACGTACATCTATGCATACATACGTACATACATACATGAATGCATGCATGCATGCATACATACGTACGTACATACACACATGCGTACATACATACGTACATACATACATGCACATGCATACATACATACATACATACGTAACATACATACATGCATGCATGCATACATGCATACATACATGCATGCATACATACATGCATGCACGCACGCATGCATACATGCATACATACGTACATACATACATACGTACATACATGCATGCATACATACGTACGTACATACATACGTACATACATACATGCATGCATGCATACATACGTACATACATGCATGCATGCATACATACATAC
>CAUJNA010002779.1:1681881-1846881 GCA_963377175.1 Effrenium voratum | reverse complement strand
TGTTGTTGTTGTATTCGTGGTCGTGGTCGTGGTCGTCGTCGTGGTCGTTGTCGTTGTTGTTGTTGTTGTCGTCGTGGTCGTTGTCATCGTCGTTGTCGTTGTCGTTGTTGATGATGCTCATGCTCATGCTTGTGCTATCTTGTGCTCATGTTCAGGTTCGTGTCGTCCACAACGGTGCACAAGCAACACCGCTTCAATCACGGAGCTTGGAGATATGTCCAGGTTCCACCCATGCTTGTTTGTGTATGTGTTTTTCAATGCACTCCTGGATTGTTTTGCTGGCGCTACCGGACAAAAGATGCATTTGCCTAGGAGTCTTGCAGCCGCAGGTCCTCTTAGAGGCGCGGGGAGCATTCGGTTGTATATAATCAATACTCGTGATGCAGAGTAACGGCTTGCCGCACAGTCCATTGTGTGGACATAAGTAAGCACACAGATTTGTCATATCCGAGGGTTCGAGGGTGATGTTATAACTGGTTGCGTTCAGCATGACTTAAGGGGCTTGCCCTGGCTTCATGCTTTCTGGGGCGAAAGGGGATCCATTGCCCAGGGCGCCCCGTGGTGATCTATACCATGCTCTTCAGCCAGCGATTGGCACAGCGCCTTGAGAAATGGAAAGCCAGTCCTGGGGCCGCCCTTCAAAACCAGCGAAAAAAAGCGGTTCACCCTCAAAAGGCACAGCCATTTGGACAGTTTGGACAATTGTGTGTTTCCTGATTTTTGTGGGGATTGCGAAGGTGCCAACAGCCATGCAGACAACCCTAATGCGGCAAGTGGTGCCAAGGGTCATCATGATGGACTAACGGCTGCTTCTACCTGAAATAATAAGGGGAACAATAGGCACGTGTATGACTATAAGATATGATGTGGTAAACACGTGTAAGATGTGAGGTGAGTACGTCGCTATGCTTCCTGTAACTGGGCATAGTGACATTTGTAGTGTGACACAAGACGACACTTCTTATTGATTTTTATAGTCACCTTGACTGACCCTCCATGACCCACCAATATTTGTGCCACTTTAAGCGCTGTAAACCTTCAATGTATCCCCCTGAAGCGCAGTTTCACCGGCTTGATCAGCTCGTTGCCAAGGCAGCTGTTCCAACTGCTGGCATTGTAAGCTTGTGTACTGCGCCCTTCCAATAATTCTCAATGAGTTTGTGGTGGTCAAAGTGGAAAGGTGACATCAAGGTGACTTTAGTGCTTTGTTTTTAAGACTTTTTTTTTTTTTAAAAAAAAAAGAGAGAAACCAAAACCAAAAAAAAACATCCCACGCCCCACGTGGCTTGGATCTCGGAGGTATCTGCCCCCGTGGCTTCTTCGGATGTCCACCTTCGGGCACCTGGAGCGGCTCCTGGTCTTCGCTCTCGACGAGATTTCCATGGAGGCGGACGAACGGAGGGTCGAACGGTCGAACGGTCGCAAGCCGAGAAGGGAAAAAGGGGAAGACAGCGCCACAAGAAGCCACCGAGGGAAACAGCGAGCGCAAAAAAGGGCATGTGTTTTATTTTTTGTGTGTTACTGTTTTGTTTTGGAACTTGGTGCTCCCAGATGTCCATTCAACCCACTGAAAGTTAACGTAGCTTTTTGGCTTTTTAGCTTCTTAGATGTTTGGCTTTTTAGCTTTTTAGCTTTTTAGCTTTTTTGTGGGGATTTCCATTTAGCACACTGAAAGATACACTTTCAGCAGGGGATCTGAGGACAGGCCAGGGAAGACAACGCCGCACGAAACCACGAGAGAAACCGCGAGTGTAACAAGGGAAGGCATAAATTTGTTATTTGTTTCTGGGGTTTCGCCACTTTCAGAAGGAGAAACAAATTTCATTTTGGCCTACGCTTCCGAAAGTTGGACTGGCTTCGGCCATTTGTCCACCAGTTCAATGTTCTGCAAGTCGGTTGTTAGCTCAGGTTCACGTTCAGGTTTTAGAGGTTGCGGCTATCAGGTTCAGGATTTTGGTTTGGGGTCGGGCTCAATGAGGGTTTAGGTAGGCTTTAGTTTGGTTTAGGTTTTCAGTGTAGGGCACCCGAAGCTGTTAGGAGAGGAGGGTCGCCCAGCGGGCGGACGGCGGATGGCGTTGGGAGAGTCGTTCCGGCAAGCGAAAAATGCACTGTTGAACCAACAGGTAGTTACTTTTCATCATTTTTTGTCGTTTCATTCTTTTTCTGGTGGATGTCATTAGTTTTTCGAGTGACCACTTAGCACTTCTTCCTGGCCCTTTGCGGGAACCTCGCAATGGGCCTTGCAAAAAGTTCTGCTCGAAGCCTGCAGCCTGCAAGATCACACTAGATTGTCTTGCCCGAGGGTCCAACCTGCCTCATTCACCCGCACACTTTCTACAGTCCACTATCAGGAGAATGTGCTTGGATGTGTTGCGCTGCTTGAAGGGATGATGCGCATGTTGCACAAGGTTTATGCGTCGCACTGTCTGCACGGGAGCGAGACATGGCCTGTATTGCGCGAAGTTCCGGGCCCCTCCGCTGAAAGTGTGCCTGTGCCAACGCACGGCTTACAGTCAAATCAAGACATGTTCATGTCGACGAGGCTTGTTTTTGTTGATCACCTCTCATAAAACACACAACAGGGGAATACTGACAGTTTTTTTCGTGCTGGAAGCAGCCAATCTGTGCATGAAAGTGCGCTGCGCACTTGCGGATTCTTGCCGAGATGCGAGTTCTCACGGGAATGTCAGCCTCTGAAGAACACTCAAGTATTAGGTGGCGCCATCAGCAAAGGTTTCCAATCACAAGTCGGCAGCCTCGTGAGATGCTAATTGCTATGCATTAGGCGTGGTCCAATTGAAACATGAAATGACCAGCCTGCCTTTGCTTCGCAGCCAGCGGAAACATGCCCAGAGCCTGTTCAACGTCCCGCTCACAAGCCCCTTACAACTTCTTGAGTAGCTTGAGACAAAGAGTGGGCTGCCAAGCATGAGCTCAACATAAATAACAGCTGGCATCCGCAATAGTACTCGCTGCGAAACTTTCTGTTTGCACCACCCAATGCCACTGCAATCTTTTTACACTGTGCTCCTTGGCCGATTTGCCGCTGCCATTGGCTTGAGTGCTTAGATGAAGCACTGAGCAGCATGGGAAACACATGGAACATGTGATCAAGAGCAATGGCCTGATTTTGCCGGCCATCTTAGCAGGGCTCCTTAAAAGATACATTTTGTTGCCCATTTGAAACATGGCTTTTTCCACCAAAATAAAGGGAAACCACCATTTAGAAGGCAATGTTCAGGTGTATAATGTGAGGATCCCTGCTTAGTGACAAGGCTGGCCATGCCCCTGGACCGGCAAGCGAACCCACCTGTTGAGCTTAGTTTCTTCTTATCCAAATCCAAATTCAGCGATTCGATCTCAGCAAAAGACAATTCATTTGTTTGTTTCACCAGACCTTGCCACAGCTCTGCTCAACCTTTGCCAGATCGGAAAGCTGATGGATATCTCCCGAAAGGACCAAGTGGCTCTGGAACCAAAGTCACCTGTTTGTCCTGAGATTTTTTCGGGATGCTCGGCTTCCGGCCCCGGCCATGAACTCCTTCAACATTTCCCGGGGCTTGGTGCGGCTGGGACGCCGGAAAGCCCAGAATACACGGCTCAACGCATTGCTTGGCAGATTTCTTAAGCCTGAGGGTGAATGAAAGCTGGGCAAATCTTGG
Organism: Effrenium voratum; assembly: GCA_963377175.1. Lineage (NCBI taxonomy): Eukaryota > Dinophyceae > Suessiales > Symbiodiniaceae > Effrenium > Effrenium voratum. The sequence continues at coordinate 1,843,219 of CAUJNA010002779.1, read as the reverse complement.
CTCTGCATGGCCCTGAAATCGGTTTTCAAGATGAAATATCACCTTTTACCACCTTTTGGGCCAGTTTAGTGTCTAAAGTGAGTTTCGATTTGGCGGGTTGATGCTCGAAGGGAAATACAGGGAACGGTGACTCAATGCTTGAATCTTGGGGCGCAAGGGAACGGCGCGTAGAGAGCTATGTTGATCTTGAAGGAGTGATGCAGGGGTGGTGGGAACATTCATACTGGGTCAAGCAATGGGTCGTGTAACGAGATGTCATGGACACCGATTTCCCTTTGCGCCTGAATTCTGCATGGTGGGTGAGTCTCATGCTGACATAAACCTTCAAGTGATCGGCCACGGGAGCCCCCAGTTGTTGCATTATGTATGCCAGAGTGAAGCAGGACTGTGTGCTGATGCTCAGGCCTTTGGGTCACAACCTTATGAGTCTTACGAGTGATCAGATCATCCCATGACACTTGGTGTTGCGTTTCTCATCGCAGCGCTGAATAGTTGCTTGCCTACCAATCGTACAAGAAGAATGGAGTGCTTAGTTTCAGTCGCTTTGAATTGAAGCCATTTAATTCTATTGACGGCACTGTCGATGCATCCTTCACATTCAATCATTGGTGCCTGGGTCTCCCAGAGTGTTTGAGCCTTGCTTTCAGCCAGAGGAAAGAGCACATGATGTGTGTGTGTGTGTGTTTCTTAAGAGTACTCTTTTTGAGCTCTTGTGCAGTAAAGAGAATCCCAAAGGACGCCAATTCATATTTTGACACCATGGCCAAATCGCCTCAACCACCGAAGCGACGTCCACGCTTCAGGCAACAGAAACGTACGTCCAGATGGCCTCAAGTGCCGTGAGGCGGGGGGCTGCCGCCTTGTTCATTTCTGGCGAGGTATCAACTGAAATGCATGCAGGCATATAGGCATAGGCTTTGGGCATACATATACCACAAGCATATAGGCATATAGTTTGCTTTTGTATGCCTATGTGCCTTTACTCGAGAAGGATTCTGGTTCAATCTTCCACTGGCCGCTGTGACGGCTAGCGCACACCATTTGCCAAGCATTGGGCTCTCTTTGCGTGTCACTCTATGGCGGAGATGTCAAGATGTGTGGCTTGTCTTTGCTTGTTCGCGTCAATACACTGCGTCAGGCTGAACCAATCACGGCAAAGTGCAACGCAGTCGTTGAGAGCGGAATTGGGAGCTGAAGAAAGCGGATTTGATACAGTCCCAATTCCGCTCCCATGGAGATAGTTTAAATGGTGAGTTGGATGATGGTGAGTTGCAGTGAGTTTGACATGCCCACATTTGTTTCAATGGCCATGGGGCACAACTTATGGCTCTATTTTGGGGTGGATGAACATCCATTTGCCACCTATTTTAATATTCACCAGGGGTACCATTGGTTTTGACCCACAGCCAAATATTGGGTGTGGCTCAAAATTAAGCAGGAGGGGTTACGCAGGTTTGGTCCATGCTTCCACTTACCAGGGTTCCATTTTGGTACCCGTTTTTTGAGCCACAGCCAAATGATAAATCTGAGTTTTCTGCAGGAGACCGTCGAGGGCGCCTGCTTTCTGGTTGAGGACGTCATGAGGTGCTGGGCCTCAGGACCGTTCAATTGCAACAAACATTGGCAGGCGACCAAAGATGTGTGAAGGCCCCGTCGTGTATTTGTTTTCAATGTTGGTTTTTGCAATGTTGTTGTTGTTATGTTCGTCGGTCATGTGTTGTTATGTTGGTGTGTTATGTGTGTTATGTTAGTTATGTTTTGTGTTGTGTCTGCAATGTTGGTTTTCACACCTGAATCATTGGAAGCGTGTTGCTTCTTTCAGCATTGCATTGCGTGAGAAAGGGATGAATTGTAAGTGAGGTTGGTGAGACGCGTTCTCCCCTTTCGCAAAGTCTCCAAAGACGAAACACAAACATGTTCTCAATGACTTCACCCTCACCGCGGGTCTGCCCGATGGACACAGCGCAATTGTGTCCTTCTGGTCCGCTTGAATGTTTCATGTTGGCACGCGCCATGGGCGTGCTCAGGGATGCAGCAGCAAACGACCCTTTGCCACCCCAAATAGCATTTCGCTGCAACTTGCTAGGGTGCATGTGCCCGTCCGAAAGTCCAAGCGGGCGCATGAGCTCAAGCAGAATACAATGAATCGCAAGCTGTCCCGGCATCAATGCGTGAAAGTTCGGGAAATGTGTGTGTGAACCTGCGTGGAATCATCCACGGGGACTACCGCAGGTTTCTGGATTTGTGTTGCCTGACGGGATGCCGCGAGCTATCAGGACAGGGCATCTCTCAACCAGAGCTGCTGCAGGCAGTGCAGAAGTTTATGTACCACGAGGCACGGAACCACCGGGGCGCGCGCAAACAAACACGCCATGACAGGCTGGCCAGGTGGATCCAATGCGGGCATTCTCAGGAAACGGGTTCTTTGACCGACTTGGCAGGAACGAAGGATAGTCAGCGTGCCGGGAAGGATGCCCCTGGTGCATGCATTTCTGTGCGCATGTGTGTGTGTGTGTACGTGTACGTGTACGTGTTGGTTAGTTTGTTGTTTAGGTAGTCAGCCAGCCAGCCAGACAGTCGCTCAGTCAGTTACTTAGTTGATTAGTTGTTTATGTTAGTCGCTCAGTACGAAAGTCAGACAGTTAATTTGTTGCTTGCTGACTTAGGTACAGCTTAGTACTTAGTTGCTTGGATAGCATGTTGTTGAGTTGGGAGTTAGTTAGTGTCTTAGCCAGTTGGTTACATACAGACTTCCTCACCTACTGAATTGCTTACTGATTTGCTTACGTATTGATGCTTGTTTGTCCTTTTTTTTTGCCTGTCTGCCCATGTCTGTTATTTGTCTGTCCGTCGGTCTGTCTGTCGGTGTGTCTGTCTGTTTGTTTGTTGCTTGTGTGTTATGTTGCTTGTTTGTGTTTTTGTTTGTTTGTTTATTTTGTTTGCTTGTTTCGTTTACTTACTTATTTGTTTGTTTGTTTGTGTGTTTGTTTGTCTGGTTGACTGGTTGGTTGGGTGGATCATGGTTTGTTCGTTCGTTTGGTTGGTTAGTTGGTTGGTTGGTTAGTTAGTTAGTTGGGTATTTGTTTGTTTGTTTGTTTGTTTGTTTGTTTGTTTGTTTGTGTGTTTGTTTGTTTGGTTGACTGGTTGGTCGGGTGGGTCATTGTTTGTTTGTTTTATTTGCTTTGCTATATTCATTTGTTTGAGTGTGTTTGTTTGTTGGTTTGTTGGTTTGATCATTTGTTCGTTGGTTCGTTGGTTTGTTCGTTCGTTCGGTTGGTTGGTTGGGTGTTTGTTTGGTTGTTTGTTTGTTGCATGGTTTGCTTTGTTTTAGTTGTTTGTTTGTGTGTGTGGCCCTTCCATGGTTTCACGTGGCTTTCCTTTCCAAGTGGTCCCTTCGGTGTCTCCGACCCGCGAGGACGGCGAGGAGCTTCGCTTTCGCCTCTCCGAGAGCCTGGAGGGCCTGACGATCTTTATCGCCGCGAGTCGCCGTCTGGGGGCCAAGGCCTTCGACACCCAGCCACCAACTGCAATAAGAGCTCGATGCAATAGCTCGCCATCAAATTTCCGCAGTGCGCAAATGGAGCTCGCCAGGAATGTTTTTTTGTTTGTGCTTGGCAAGCCCTTGAATCATTTCGGAATTTACAGTGAACCATGGAAGTGCGCCAGGTGTGTATTCCCATTGGAAGGTGCTATCGGGATCCCCAGAAAGGAACCCGCACCCGTACATTTCCCGGAAAGTCTATCTCTGAAGGACTTGCTGGGTGATTTTGTTGGGCCTATTGTTCTTCACCAGCGTTTGCTTTTAGACTGGCGGAACAGGTGACGGAAAGTGAAAAAGCGTTGGCGAGAAGGCTCCTGTCAGCTTTTGCGCTTGGCTGCAGGCAGCCAATCCTCAGCACAGCTCATGAACAAACATGCCCTTTGTCAGAGCAACACGGGAAGGGGTCACTCGATTTGTTCCCGAAGACAGCCGGGCGAGAGTAGATCGCGTTTCTTTCGATTTGACCAGGGGTTGCAACCGCCATGAACGCACCTAGCAGTTTCGGACCAATTCTCTCTGTGCCTGATGCTTGCAGACACCCTCAGGCCGGTCTCTTTGACTGCTTCGCCTGAGGTGGCCAACCCAGAGGCTTCAAGGGCAAGGGCAAGGGCGAGTTTAAAGGACAGGCTCTCTCCGCGGATTTGAGTCGCACATGTTGATTTTAATACAGTCTTTAGAACTTGAAAACACGCTCTTAACATGATGGACAATAATTCAAACAGTGTTCAAAGTTCAATCGTGATAGGGTGTGTGGCAAACTTGACGAAGTGGTAGCCATGTTCGCAAACAGGCCGGTTTGAGTCTCAAAGCTTACCCCCACTTGTCACTGCACTCTTCGAGCATTTTGAAGATCAAGTGGCGGGGCGCGCCCCCAGGTCATGCCGCAGCCTGCAAAGGCGGGTTGGACGTTTAAGCGGAAAGTCGGATGGGCGGCGACCCGAGTGCTTCCCATCCCAGAACCCAAGGTTCTCAGCGGTGAAGGCAGCCTCAGCCAGCTGGCAGAAGTGCTCCTGCAGCTTGGCGTCAGCAAGCCTTTGCTGGTCACTGACGCGCTCCTCGTGCGCCTGGGGTGTGCGAAGCTTTGCACCGATGGGCTGGACGCGGCTGGGATTCGATATACCGTCTTCGACCAGGTGCAGCCAAACCCATCGAGGCAAGAAGTCCTCGATGGCACGAAGCTCTTTAAAGAGTCTGGCTGCGATAGCCTCATCTCTCTTGGAGGTGGCTCACCCATGGACTCTCAGTTGTTCGGTGGCACCAATTATTTTGCCATTTTTTCGGTGGCTGCCCCACGAAAAATGGTCTTCCCCAAAAAGGGTTCCCTTTTTTCCAGGGTCACTGAACCACTGAGGACTGTGCCAAGGCGATCGGGGCACTCATCGCTAACCCTGACAAGGACCTGCTTGACATGGACGGCATGCTCCAGGTGACTTGGTACCGGCCGCAAGCTGCCTCCCATGGTTGCGATCCCCACCACGGCCGGAACTGGCTCCGAGACCACGGTGGCGGCGGTCATTAGCCTGCCGGAAGCGAAGAAGAAGATCATGCTGGCAGATCCAGGCCTGGTTCCACAGGTGGCTATTGTGGACCCTCAGGTTCTCAAGAACTGCCCCAGTCGAATCATGGCGGCGACTGGCGTGGATGCACTTACTCATGCGATCGAGAGCTTTGTGAGCGTCTGGGCCACCGAGGACACTACGAAGAAGTCGCTGATGGCCGCGCAACGGATCCTCTCGAACATCGAGCTGGCCTGTCAGCCGTCGCGGGACGACGCCGATGTCTCGGCCGCGCGGGTGGAGATGCAACGCGGCTCCTTCGAGGCGGGCACAGCCTTCACGCGTGTGAGTGTGGGCTACGTCCACGCCATCGCGCACCAGCTGGGCGGAGTCTTCCACACGCCCCACGGCGAGGCCAACGCCATGCTGCATGCTCCTTGCCACAGTGCTGGAGTACTACATCAGGGACGAAGTCACAGAAGAGGATCTGCGCGTGCTGCAAGAGCCCGGCAGTGTGCGAGCAAGGGCATCCAAAGCTGGGCAGACGCCCTCGGATGGGCCATGCCCATGCTGCGCCAAGCTTTCTGAGCTGGCTCGCGCGGCTGGCATCGCCAATCACTACGAGACCTACTCGCCCGCGATGCAAAGGCGGTTGGCTATCCTGCTGGTGAGGCACATCCGGCTGCTGGTGGCCTCGCTGGGGCTGCCTCTCCAGGTACCCGAGATGAAGGCCGGCGACGTGCGGCCGCTGGCGGAGCGCGCGCTGGCGGAGGCCCACGGCACTAACCAAGCAGCTTGACTGCTGTTGGGTAATTGGATCTTTGGACTTGAACAGTGTGGTTGAAATCAAGTTGGGTTTTCCACTAAACCCCCAAAAAGTAAAAAACTGTTTGCAGGGGGGTCGTTGCAGCAACCAAGGCAGCTGGCGTGCGCTGGGTCCTCGACCTGGGCTACCCCGTTCCCAAGTACATGACCCTGCGCGAGTGCGAGGAAGTCATCGCGACGCTCCTGCCAGATGCAGAGCGGCAGGTGGTCCATGCAACCATCAAAACTCTAGCTCCGTTGGATGCGAAGGCATTCCGGGTGTGAGCGGGGCTTGCCAGCCCACTGCGCTGATGGCTTCTAAGTAGTCTCAGGTTTAGCTGTAGTTGCTTTTGCGTTGGATGCAATCGACGTCCAAATTGGGACCATCCCTTGGTGCCAGCGTGAGTCGAGCTTCAGTTTTATGTGAGCAGGGAAAACAACCGCTGCACAGCTCGTTTGAGGTTGTGCTGAAGTCAATAACATGAGGATATACGGCCATAGCTGCATTTATTGGGTGCTTATGCTGTTCGATTTGCCGGTTTTGTTCCTACTGTACGATACTGTAGCCTTGTTTTAGGATGCGCACGAAAGCAGGGGAAATGACTGCAGTTTCCTGGTCACGTGCATCTCTGGCAAGGAAAAGCAGGGCCTTTTCATCGGGACGGCATCGAGCGACGAGGCAAGTTATAGAGTGGACCAACCCGGCTGTTCAATGTGCATGCTGGTGTTGACAGGTTGATTCAGGAACTACAGCCAAGTATGCACTCCCTCAACGGTATTTTATAAAAGTATTTACATTCGGGGTGCAACAAGCGAGAAGTGCACCGGCCTTTCAGGCTCTGGTTTCAAGTTGATGCAGGCTGCGAATGACTGCTTGCAACATGTCACCAGGTGATTTGTCCCACAAAATCGTTGCATCTGAGACTTGTCAACGTGACATGTAATGAACCACCGCATTGTGAAAAAAAAAGGACTCGGAGCCTCCGTTTCGGTGCGCCGCGAACACGTCATCCAGGATAGGCTACACATTAGCGACTCCTGCAAACGACGACAATCCCTTACACCCTAGGGCGGTTGGGGGGGTCTTGACCTGAGGCCCTGAGGCCTGAATGAATCCCACTTCCAATGCCCCGCCGAGGACTAGGACCCCGAAGCCAGCCAAATCTGATTGAGTGTTGGCATGTGTTGGTGACAAAACGCCGTGATGGCCGTTGTGTCTGAGCATCTCACCCATCCGTCATGATGTTGGCGGTGGCTTTTTGCTTTTGAGATCACGAAGCCTGGGTTTGTGCTTCAATGGCCTGTGCAAATGGTTGCTCTGCCACACATGAAGAATAATGGATTATTATGTTTGCATGTAGGGTATGTGTTCATGTGACGCACGCAGTGGCTGTCCCCGACCAGCAAGCATCTATTGTTCAGTAAAGGCCCCTCGCATGCAGGCAGAGTGTCAAGCTTTTGTTCTTCGAACAGTCCACTTATGCCGAGCAACAAAAGTATCTGCTTCAGCCTGCCACTATGCACGAATTGGATCTTAACCACGTACGAAGTTGAGCAGTGCTTGATGAATCTCAGACCCAGCCCAAGCAGAGTTGGTTCGGCAAGGCCACACACTAGCAGAAGAAACTGCGCTTCTATTTGAAGCGCATCGCAGGGGTCCAGCTATGATATTTGATGTTGAAAGACAATTCAACACAAAGACCCACCAGCACAAAGCACCACAAGTCAGTTGTGTTTTTCTGAACTTGCCAGAATAGGCCTTTGATAGGCCCATGAAGCCCAACCAGTGCAAGCAAAGCGAATGCCAGCCCTGAGTCATTTGCGTGTGCTTACCTGTCAAAGGATCAAGCTGCTCCCATGTGGTACAAGGATCCCACAAAGGCTTTTCGAGTTGTTTTTGAGGGAACCAAAGGAAGAACCACCAAGTTTTGGTGGAGCCTTTCCCCTATTTGGCCATGGTTCAAAACCAATGGTACTAATTTGGGATAGGTGCACCACCCATTTTAGTTTATTTTAGTGGGGATTGGGATGTTCACTGGGGGTACAGGGTTTTGACCCATGGCCATTTGAGTTCAGCCCGGATTCCCTTCTAGCAAGCATCCCAGTTACCCGCGCCAGGTGCGACAGAGCGACATCCGCGGCGACATAGAGAGCGCAGAGGCGAGACAAACGGTTTGGCGCATGTTCGGGTACCTTCCATTTCCATTCTTTCCAGGGATCCTTCTTTTCAGGAAACCATTAAAAACTCATGGAAAACATCAGGTTTGTAACAATATCGATGGTTGCAAAGAATGGGGAATCAACACCTAGATATGTGTTTGATTCAGGGTTGGCTTTTGGGGCATTGATTCCTTGAGAACCCCCACAGGCGTTTGTAAGAGTTCAACATTGTGCTATCGAGGGTTTTAATATTGTTCATGAAGTGGCTGTGGGTCAAAACCAATGGTACCATTTTGGGGTTGGTGCACCACCAATTTTAGTCTATTTTAGTGGGGATTGGGATGTTCACTGGGGGCTAACCGGGCTTTTGACCCATGGCGAAGTTTGCCTTTGTTCCTTTGGCATCGGGCAAGCTGGCAGAGAACAGTTCAATCGCATGTCAATGCGCGGGATACTGGCAACCGCGTTGGCCAGTCTGAGTTGTTTTACTGGGATCGCCAAGTTGATTTGCAGCAGGATGCTCAGAACACTTTCCTGCCTGTTCTGGTATGCGCCAGTGGTTTGGCCAACAAATGAGTTGTACACATGTCCTTCTAAGGTAGGTTTAAAGGCAAACCGCCCAGGAAAGCCAACGGTTGGGCGTCCCCAAATATATTGACGGTCAACCTTACCCCCCCCAAATCAACAGCGCATTTGTTTGAGAAGGATCAGGATGTCGTGGCTTTCTCCAAGGTGTTTGCAGTCAAGCGAAACCATGCATAGCGAGTCCGGGTCTCCGCTTGATGCGCTTCACGAGCAGCTTCATAACAAACCCAAAGAAAGTTGGGCGTTCCGAGTGCACACGGCCCCTACCATCAAGCGCTCGGCCTAGGTTCCAAGCTCGCCAGACTGGCCTTGGATACAATGTACGAACCACACAGCGCTGGGTTCATCCCCGTCTTCAACAGGGCTCCTTAAAAGATACATGTTGAAACCATTTGAAACATGGCTGTTTCCACCAAAATAGAGGGAAACCATCATTGACAAGGCAATGTTCAGGTGTATAATGTTCTTCGCCACGCGGACTGGCATCATCACTCTGTGCTTCTTCTCTGCCTGGTCAGGGGTTGGTGTTCGGACGAGTTGATGTGCGTGTGTCGATGCGCACTGTGTGATGAACACCTTCTGCTTCACCGCTCGTTGCATCCAACACATTTCATTCATTCATTATTTCATCCATTCATTCATTCAGTACATCATTCATCCATCCAGCCATCCATTCATTCATTCATTCAGTCAGTCAGTCAGTCAGTCAGTCAGTCAGTCAGTCAGTCAGTCAGTCAGTAATTTCATTCAGTCATTTCATTCATTCATTCAGTCAGTCAGTCAGTCAGTCAGTCAGTCATTCATTCATTCATTAATTAATTCATTCATTCATTCATTCATTCATTCATTCATTCATTCATTCATTCATTCATTCATTCATTCATTCATTCATTCATTCATTCATTCATTCATTCATTCGTTCATTATTTCATTGTTTTATTATTTCATTCGTTCATTCTGTCATTATTTCATTATTTCATTCATGCATTCATTCATTCGTTCGTTCGTTCTTTCATTCATTCATCCATCCATCCATCCATTCATTCATTCATTCATTCATTCATTCATTCATTCATTCATTCATTCATTCATTCATTCATTCAAGCAGACGTTCATGTCTTCTTGCGCAGAGTCTATGCGTCGAGCGTCCAACACATGCGCGCAGAAACGTGTTTTATTCTGCCAATGCCCTGCCTTTGCGTGCATGCACGGGCACTTGAGGAATCTGAACAAATGTCCATCCACTCAAACAAATCTGTCGATTGCAAACCTTCACACAAAAGGTCTGCTTGCTTAGCAGCTACTGAGGCTGATACTCTTTTGAAATCTCTCGAATGCGAGCCGGTGATGTTCTTGAAGAAGCGACACTATTTCACTGGGGCACGGCCTTAGAACCAGCCAGGAGAACAGCGGCATCATTGGCTGAGACGCTAACACAGAGCTGGAAAACCAAGATCTGACTGCGATCACTTGGCTTGGAAAGATTAAACGACCAGGCCAGGGGCTAGCAAACTGCTTTCATGCGCCCAGCCACCCATGTCCTGATGATCATTTGTTCAGTCCCCGAACATCTATGTTCGGAGTGATCATGCTGGTTTGTTTTGCAGTGAGGCAAGGAGTCCACCCTGCAGCTTCCCGCAACGCAGGCCGCCGAGGGCATGCCAGCAGCGAGCGATCGGGTAGCAGGACGCACCGGGTCACTGGCAGGGCGACTGAAATCCAGGCAATGCAATTCGGGCAACCCCAGCTTACGACCCGTTTCAAGACAATCACTGAGACTAACCAAAACTTTCGATATACTCAGAGCCCTTCTTATTGCCCGCTGGCTACTTGGCATCTTGATGCAACATCTTTCAACAGCGCTTTGAGAGGCTACGGTGCCGCCACAGCCCAATTCTTTCACCCGAGTTTGGGTCAAAGCCTTTGAGTGAACATTCCGAGGGGTTCACAGACTTCCAAAAAAGGGTGGTTTCCTATTTGAGCCACGATTTCAAGAATCTCACAGCAATGACACCCCTTCCATTCCTGGAAATTCCTCGCCTTGGCTTTGCGGGCTTGGGGCTCGGAGCATTCCCATTGATCTTCCCCTGGTGGCTAAAAGTGAAACATATTCCCCCGGGCTGCTCAAAAGATACCTTCTGCCCATTTGAAACATGGCTTTTTCCACCAAAATCAAGGGAGCCCGCCATTTACAAGTTGCAATGAGGTGTTTTGCATAGCATCCCTGTTCCCATTCCTATTTCTCTTCCCATTTCCCATTCGCCTGAAGGCGCCGATCGGGGGCTCCCCGATCCCCCGATTTCTCCCTGCTGCAAGGCACGCCCGGCGGTCGCGCTCGCGCTCCAGCGAGCCAGGACGGATCCAAGCGGGTTTTGGGGGGGACCAAGTTGGGAAGCCATGAGCCAGGTGAGGTCTTGAACAAGTTCCCTTGGAACAGGTTCCCTTGGAACAGGTTCCCTTGGAACAGGTTCCCTTGGAAGAAAGTTCCCTTGGAAGAAAGTTCCCTCGGAACAAGTTCCCTTGGCGGGAAATGCAAGATGACAAGTCTCAAAACGCGACACCTTAAGCCATGACTTCGTGGACCTTGCACCGGGACAGGACCTGAGCCCATGGCCATCCCTCCCACAGAGAGGCGCGTCGGGGTGGGCGATGCTTTTTGTTGAGACCGTTGAAATATGTAAAACACAAGCTGAAACTGGATCTATGGATGCTGGGGAGTTCGGGAGGAGACGGGCAGACGGGCATTCATTCACCAGGGCTTGGCAGCCTGCAACCACACCACGTGACTGTGCGACCAGCCCTGGCTTCCCTCTTATATTTTACTAAGTCGGTTTACACATGTGTTTCAATTGCTTTGACTTATACATTATAATATACATACATACATACATACATACATTAAGACGTACATCATGTAACATGTATATGCTACGCGAATGTGAGCCCACTGAGGCCATCTCGCTTGTCAGGCCGCTGCCGCTGGACCTGAAGAAGCCGGCGCCGCCGGGACCGGACGGAGGCGGCCGAAATGCAATGGCTCACGGCGGGCACATGGCAGCTTCTCGAAACGGCGGACTCCGCTTTTCTTTGGTTTTGAAAGGGAAACTAGGAGAACATAGGAGAACACCAACCCTTTTTGGGGATCGGTGGTATTTGTGGCCTTTGAACAGGGTGCTTTGTTTGGCAACTTTGGGGTAGGGTGACTTGGACAGCACTGGAGACACGTGCCGACAGGACAGCCAGGGAATCCGAGATCATCTCATGTTTTATGTCAGGCTAGAGGTGCTTGCGGGGTCGCAGTGTCAATGCAGCGCCTCAGCTCAGAGCGTAATTTATCATCGGAAACGCCGAAGGAATGCAAATGCAAATGCAAAGGCAAAATTTTAGGTAGACTTTTCAGCAGATCGGCCAGAAATATGAAACCCCGATAAGGTTGTGTCAAGGTGAATTTATATTGAAGCCTAAGATGTTGCAGTGCTGACATGTTTTTGTTTGAACAGCGGCTGCCAGGGCAGCTTAAGGTGGGAAAAAATATTTGACTCCATGCTGAACCTTCCACCTATAAGCGAGCAAGGCCATTGATCATGAAGGTGTTAGTTGACTTTTTGCATTTGCCACTGCCAATGCTTCTGTTTTTATGAATTGTGTGTTGCCCATCCGCAACTCCAATACAAACCCGATTGCTTCAAATTAACATGCCTAGGCTGAAGAGTGCTTGCCCTGCGGGTGGGTATTTGCGTCGCAGACATTCTTGAGTGTGAGCTGGCAAAATTGTGTGAGAAATTGTGTCATGTCCAGGCAATGGCTGGCGCAAGTTCTTGAACGAGGAAGAGGGCACGCACTGGTACCATCACGAAAGTCTCGGCGATGGCATCGAGTTCCTGTGCCATGGCCAGATGCTCTTGGCACAGGACTTGACGTGCTTGACCGACCTTTTGGGGCTCAAAGGAGAGTTGTCAGCCGTTGAGATTTTGGAAAGTCTGGATCTTTTTCTGGGGAGAACCAAATTCAATTTGGATTGGTGGCTTGGGGATAAGCCCTGGCTCTTGTAGATCGATGGGAGTCCCTGAGCCACCAAACCAATCCAAACCACCGGAAGTCGGGTGAGCGCCGGAGGGATCCAGGCGCGGGTTTCGGTGGGCTTGTTAACGTGTTTTGAGTTGGGCACTTGGACATGTCAGACGAAGGTGTTATGACTGCAAAGGGGCCAACAAGGAGAATTGGGTTCTAGGGCTACTTTCCTTGATATTAAGGGGGTCGCCCTTAAAGTGAGGAAGTAGTCCAGGGGACAGGAATCCCAGTGGTAGATGTGCGCAACCATGGAACTCAAGGTTGGAGGTATGAGTAGGCTGCTTGGAGAGACTTGCGGTTCAACCAGGCACACGCACAAGCACAAACATAAACATAGGCAGACACACACACACCAACAAAAAAAAGGCACACACGCACACAAAGATACACACACACACACACGCACACCGACCACCCGACAATGTGGGTAGTGAGACGTTGTGGGATATTTCCAAACTTTTGACGTCCTGATGTACAAGCCTTGCACACAGGGCATGATGCCAGTGATTGCCTTGGGTGAGACGGAAACAGGGCAGGAGATAGCGTTCTGGCAGATAGCGCATGGGTATCTTGGAGATTCGCAATGCACAGGTATGCTGGCATGTCAAAGGGGTCCTGGGTGAGCAGTTCTGCGTGGACTCAGGCGTGTTTGTGAGGCTGCCGTTGTTCAAATGGCCATGAATTTTAATTGGGAACTATCTCAAAAGAGATTGGTGGACATGAATCCCCACCTAAATGATGTCCACCAAACGGTGCATTATTTAAATTTCACTCCCAAATGACGGTTCCAATGCCTTCTCTTGCGGCTTGTCGCTGAGGTGCTGGGGCGAAGGTCAGGAAGTTCAGGCAGGGAGGCTTCCATGTCGCGGCTTCGAAGAGGTTTTCAGCAGTGATTTGCCACGGGGCTGCATGTTCCTCAAATCGTTGACCCCTCACCAATGGTACTCTTCCAGGTGTGGGGTCAACGATTTGAGGAGTCTTTTCTTGAGGAAGCCCAGAAGCCCGATTTGCACCAATGGTTTTCTTATGTTTTCTTCCAGTGGTGCAATCAGATTGTGGGCTTCTGGGCACCCTTGTGTGAACTTTGGCGGCTGTATGTCGCAGAGATTCGATCTGAGCAGAAGGACCAGCTTCGGGCACCGTGGTCCGCCGGCCTTCACATATCTCGCCCAAGATGAAACACTGGAGCTTGAGAGCCAAGCAGATTCATTGGCTGCATTTTGCTTGCAGTCTCTAAGGCAGTTAGACCCGTGACACGCAGACGTATCCACGTTAAGGCAATCCACTCTGCAGGCGCTCTTTTGACATACTGAGTACAGTTCATTGTTCGCGGATGGCAAGCAATTCAACACACACACACACACACAAACAAGCATTGAATCACACTTCTAGAGCTGTAAGACCAGCTGTTGCATTCAGCGGGAAGATGATTGTGTAGTCTGTTGTATTGTTGCCGCTTTGATAGCCCAATCTGACGTCAGGGTTGCTGCTCTAATTCCAGCCATACAGGGTGCGGCCCAATAGCTCGCATTCTGTTCCTAGTTGGCGTGGTTTGTGGAGATGTGACATGTAGAATGCTCAGAATGCCAGACCATGGGCGCAGGGCCCGCGCATCCGGTCGTTGCAAGGGCATGTCCAATGTGGTGTTTTTTTGCTAGGTCCCAACTAGACCAGTGCCCAGCGGCTTCTGGGGAGAAGAGGGTGCATTTGCATGGGCCACTCTGTTTTTGTCGCCGAGTTGACCAGTTTCGGCCCCCAACAAGTCGATGGCTACAACAGAATCGAGTCCGCCCCGAGCGTTTGAGCGCGAGGCCTACATCCCTGAGAACCCCGAAGCTCTGTGAGAGCTGCGCGCTTGCGATTAGACAGTTTCCGGTCCATGTAAAACGAGCCGCAGCTTTGCCAGGACACTAAACCCTAAACAGGTCAGGCAAACAAAGGCCTTGGTCTATGTACAATGTGGCACGATGTTGCCGCATTCTTTTTAGGCTTGTCGGTTTAGAATGTTTTACAGCTGAAACACTTTGTTCAAACATGGCACGTTGTTGCGTTTACAATGGGACAGGCGCATCTTACAGTCTTGCAACACGGGTGTTCAAAGGCAATTCTCAGTCGGCAGGGGTTGTTTGTTATAGCGGTTTCCCACAAGGGGCTATGGATTGTGATTCGTCGACACGCTTGGGACAGCCCTAAATGGCAATTTTTCAGGCCCCACTTACATTAGGACGCATGGCCAGGAATTGAAGGAGGCGCTTCCTCCACGCGGCTGATACTGAAATCCATTTGCACCTGCCCTTGGTGTTATTGAGGTCATTGTAATGCGCTTGGTTTGCCTGGCCACGACGAGATAGACTATGGCTGTGAACATAGCCTTCGCCGGTGTAGCTTTCAGGTATTCCGTTGGTTGTTGTCAGTCCTGCAGCTTTCCTTAACTCTCGTCAGGCCCAAGTTTGAAGCAGGTAGAATGTATCCAGGATCCTTGAGTTGTTTGAGGCATGCTGGCTTATCCCTCTGGCTACAGCGGGCTGGCGATCCCTTACAAACAGCCGGTTGTTTAGTGCTCGATCCGCATTTTTGGAATGCCAGGTGCAAGTGGGCGGACCATCAGCGCACAACAGCAACGTCCTGTCAGATATGCCAAGAAGCGACAGCAAAAACAAGAATCGCCAATGCTGGCTCATTTGTGAAGAGTCGTTGTGTATCCTGCAGCTATAACCCCGGACATGCGGCAACGTGTTAATTGCTTTAGCTGCATGAAATTGAGTGACGGTGAGAGGAGCCTCCGTTTGACTTGTGTCAATGCACGGTACGTAACATGGCCTATTCCCAGTCTTTGCAGTTTTAGTTCGCCGGCGTTAAGTTTTTGCCGATTTGGGGAACGGTTTGCTCTTCGTGCGGCAGGCGTGCAGAGCTAGCCACAGCCTACCAGACCTTTGCGTGGCAGGCAGCGGCTCGGCTAGGCGGCTAGCTGGCGGGGATCGGTGAGTGAGGAGAGACGATCAAGGGATCCTGGCATCCTAACTTGGTGGCTCTTAGCCATCCCCTTAGCTGTTTAGCCTTTTAGTGTTTAGGGGTAGTTTCTTTTTAACCCACTAAAAGTTAAACTTTTAGCGGGGGATCTGAGGGCATCCTAAGATCTTCCTTCCCAGAAGGTATGATAAACAATTTGCGGGGTGGCGGGGGAGCTTCGCAAGGTGTGATTCCCCAGGCTTTTTTTCACGCCCACGATTGGGCAGCCCATGGTGCAGATTTCCTTCCGGAGATTCAGCCCAATTTCGCAGGCTTTCAGACAGCAGACTTGCAAAGGGTGGACCTGCGATTGCAGGGTTTGAAGGGATCTCAGCACAAGGCTTTGGGCACAAGACCGTGGGCGCAAACGATTCCGATTGGTTTGAGCCTCTCTTTCAGGCACCTCCGCTGTGTAGTGACATGTAGTGACGAATTTTCCTTTTGACGCCCTTGAGCCATGCTGATTGGTGTCTAGTTTGTTGCTCCGAGGATGCTCTCCGCATCATTCCGATGTTGAAAGCCCGGGTGGCAAGTGTGGCTTGGGCATGATGACCATGGGCCGCCCAAGAAACGCAGAACTGAGGCGTGAAGACGACATCCAACAAGTTCCACATCATGGCCGCAATCATCAATTGTGGTTTCGATGCGCTTCGGCTTCAGTTCAGGTGATTCATGGGGTACCTTCCATTTCCATTCTTTCAGGGATTCTTCTTTCTAGAAAGCCTCAAGAAACTCAGGGAAAACAACGTTTTTTGTTTTTTTTTTTTAATAACGATGGTTGAAAAGAATGGGGAATCAACCCGTAGAATGTTTCACAGCTCCAGCAGCCACAGCTGGGCACTATTCCGATGCTTCGCGGTAGAGCCTTCGGCCATTTCGGCTGCGAAGCACATGGTCAGCCAGATATTTTTGTCTGCAAGTAAAGTTGCTGCGTTCAGAGATGTCCAGTGCCAGTGGCTGCGTGTTGGACACCGCTGAGTAGGCGAGGCCGATTGTCTTTGGTGAATATGGAGAGGGTTGAGTTGTCTTGCTACGAAGACGTTGTTGGTCGCTTTTCGTTTTTGTTGCATCTCTTGCCGCGCATACATTTTGTCGGGGCCAAGCGAGACATGATCCTTCTTGAACAACGCACATCCCTTGCACATGATATGTGTCTTATTAAGTCTTTGTCATTACACATGCAGGATGTGCGTCTGTGTGCAAGTACGAATTCACTGTGCTTGTTTTTGCAGCAATCATCCCCGGCGAGCGAGCATCCGCGAAGCAAGGTGCTCTACTTGGACTTTGATATTGTGCTGATGAAAGACCCCATGCCTCCTATCCTGGCAGACGCAGAGAAGGCTCTAGAGAGAATTGCATCAGCAATTCGCTACACAATGGTGCACACTCTTCACCGTATATTGTTGATTTGCTCCCACGGATGTGGCTTGAAGATCTTGAAGCACAAAACAGTTGCTTGCTGATTTGCTGAGCAACAGCCAGCAGCGCAGGAAGTTCAGTCACTGACGTATGTTCGTTCCTTGCCCGATTAATTTTAGAGGTGCAACGGCCTACACTTGTCCATGTCCCATTTAGATGTTAAGGTTATTGTTGGGTACGCACTTAGAATGGTTTCTGGACATCAGCTGCTGCATGCTGCTGCATTCAGGGCGCATATCCGCTGCTGCCATGCCAAAGCAATTCATACTTAGACTTGCTTTGTCGTCACGCCTTTGTGTGTGTGTGTGTGTGCGGGTCTTGACGTTCATATTTTAGAGAGCGCCACCCCTACCCAACCATACTTTACCCGGGTATTTTACACTTAGAACAAACACCTACTGTGACCTGCAGGGTACTTTTTTCCTGAGTCAGACGTCTAATTTCATGTCCACGGGGCATGAATGAGAACGCTTCAGACCAGGTCCGGGCAAGTCAGCAAGCTATTTTGCTGTATACCACGGCACAGGCACTGTGGCATGCAGCAATATTTGCAGCTCCTTATCGGTGCGTTCTTTGAGGGTCCCTCCGGGGTGGCTTGAAGGGGAAGCAAGGAATCCGGCTCGGACTGCAACTTTTTGAGGCAAATGGCGGGTGATTTGGGGTACCCGTTTTGGGGGGTTGGTGAAAAGGGTTGCACTAAAAGGACATCAAGATGTTGGGTAGACGGGTGGGGGGGGGTTGGCCCGGACTTGAGGGTGAGTTATGGGGTGTGTGTGTGTGTTGGGGGGAGGGTTACTTTTTCTTTTTTTTTAAACCATGCATTTTGACAAAAAAAGAACACTGAAAGGATCTCAGCATGTTGTTTTTTGCATGCATCTTGACACACACACACACGCACGCACGCACGCACACACGCACACAGGTGCCCATATTTTTTCTCATGTGCATCGCCCCCCTCAGAAGTGTCGCCAGGCAGAGCTTCTTCTCACGCGAGACATGGGCGGTGAGTGCATCAACATCGGGGTGCGGCGCTCGCTCGGCTCGTGTCGCTCGCGTGGGGTTCGGTGCGTTTTCAGGGCGAAAGGGGGAGAATCTGAGATTCGCTTTTTGACAGTGATCGAATTTCTGTGAAATTTGTTTTAAACTCTTAAGGGGAAAACAAGGGACAAGTTTTCTCCTTGGTCTGGCCTTTCTTCGTGGCCAGATATTTGGGATGTTCCATGTGGCACTTGCGGACGTGTGCAAAGCCTCCAGAAGATTCATACGGCTATGACGTTGAATGAGGAATGCCCTTCCAAGAGGTTGGTGTACACATGTACACTACTCCCCACCTAAATTGATGTTGATTAAGTTCAAGTTTTACAAGCAGTCCGGCACATCCACGGCCAAAGAATGACCGGGTATCCCTGTGCAGAATAGCTATACATACGTTTGCAGCGACATCTACGACTCCAAGCACTGGGAAAATGCATCAGACCCTGGGGATTGTGACTGGCAAGACTTATTATCCGGTTTCAGCACACTGCGCTGGCTCAACTTGAGCTGTTGGCCTGGCACTATGCACAGAGGTCCAGTGGTTGTTGATGAGTCTGGTGTCAAACTGGGGACAGCAAAGGATATTAAAGATACCCAGGTGACCCTGGGGCATATTCCGCGTGTGTGGAGTGTTGGCACACGTTCCACCTCGGAAGCATTGGTTGGCTGCTTTGCAAAGATTTGTGATAACTGCAACGAGCAAAGCTGCCAGCCAGGTTGTGTTCATGAAATCGCATCCGGACACAGCCCGCTTCATGCAGGAGCCCATGCACCAGCGAGAGCCAGAGCTAAGGGAGTGAGTTGTTTCAGCCTTTGGAGTGGCTGAGGGGTTGATCAAAACTAGCGCTTCATTGAGCAAACATTTGGATTGGCACATGTTTTGTCCATGGTCAAGATCCTGAGATCAGGAGCTGATAGTGTGGCTCTGGCATCATCCCTACGAGTTCTGCCAGAAAGCGCTGCTTGGCCATGCTGTTTTTTTGTTTTTCCACGCGTCTAGGCGTGGGTAGGCCTGGAAGTGCAGGCGTATTGAAGCCTGCGTAGCTGAATATCAGGCAGGAGCCGAACAGGCATGTCACTCGTATGATATCTTGCCGGGGCAGCAGGAGCGTGTTGAACCACTTGTGCAGTATGTTGAAACATCGCGTTCAATGTTGATTCTGCTTTGGGATTGCGCAGCGGTTGGCTAATATTTGTGGCAATATCGCGTACAGCTACTCATACATCCGTGTTCGATGGTCCAATTCGTGTCATGTGCTTCGCTAAGCGATCCTCGAGGCCTCTCATGCGAGGTGAGAGCTTCGCATACCACACACATGGCGGTGGCTCAAACAAGTGGTACCATTTTTTGGGCCCCTTGGATGGAAACAGAGACCAACACCTGAACCCCGGCTCTTTAATTTTGAGCCACACCCACATGTCCTAGCGTCTCGAGTGTTCTTGCATCGCTTGTGTTTCGCTGAGGTTTGCTGGCATCATGGGCCTGGAGGACGGACCTCAGCGCGTCTAAAAACTTTGGGTTTTGTGGGCTGGTTGACTTGATGTTTGGGGCTCTTTTAGGAAGGGGGGGGCTTGGGGTGAATCTAGTTGTGGTTTAGGCTGGGTTGAGTAGGGGTGGTTTAGGGTGGCTGGGGCTGGTTTATGGTGGGTTTAGGGCTGACCCACGCTGGTTCAGGGATGCGGCGTCTTGTTTGGTAGATTGTTTGATTTCTTGCTTGTTTGCGTGTGCGTGTGCGTGTGCGTGTGCGTGTGCGTATGTGTATGTGTGTGAGTGTGAGTGTGAGTGTGAGTGTGTGTGTGTGTGTGTGTGTGTGTGTGTGTGTGTGTGTGTGTGTGTGTGTGTGTGTGTGTGTGTGTGTGTGTGTGTGTGTGTGTGTGTGTGTGTGTGTGTGTGTGTGTGTGTGTGTGTGTGTGTGTGTGTGTGTGTGTGTGTGTGTGTGTGTGTGTGTGTGTGTGTGTGTGTGTGTGTGTGTGTGTGTGTGTGTGTGTGTGTGTGTGTGTGTGTGTGTGTGTGTGTGTGTGTGTGTGTGTGTTGTGTGTGTGTGTGTGTTGTTTGTTTGTTTGTTTGTTTGTTTGTTTGTTTGTTTGTTTGTTTGTTTGTTTGTTTGTTTGTTTGTTTGTTTGTTTGTTTGTTTGTTTGTTTGTTTGTTTGTTTGTTTGTTTGTTTGTTTGTTTGTTTGTTTGTTTGTTTGTTTGTTTGTTTGTTTGCGTGCGTCTTTGTGTGATTGTGTGGTTGGGATTGCGTTTGCTTGCTTTCTTGCTTGTTTGCTTGTTTGCTTCAGAGGTACACGAAAGGCTTCGCAAAGCACTAGGAATTCAGCTGCGGCCTTGGGTTTTGACCACCGCTTATTCGTTCTCTTGTTTGCTTGGCTGGTCAGACTCCGATGCACAGCTGTCAGCACCCATGCCAACGAGAAGTCAGACAAATCATCGGCTGTGGATTTGAGTGCTTGGAATGCCCTCCAGGGTTGGTAGAGCTTGGGCATGAAGCCAAACATGTGCCTCGCAATTAGGGTTGGAATCGTGAAAATGTCCGCATAGGGCAAAAGTGAATAGGTCATATTGTGTCGACGTGCTTCAAATGGTTTCCGTTTCAGCACTGTGTCAAGAGGCATCCAACTGTTTTTGAAAAACAGCCATTCTTCAAACCGAGCAGGACCTGCAGTGGAACGACTTCTTTGGGAGCCCCGTGGGCCAGTTGCCTCGCTGGGCCTTCCTCGACTCCCTGAACGCCTTTGTCACCAGCGGCTCGGCTTTCAGACAACTGAATTGTTGAAGGGGCTTGGTTTGTTGTTGGTTTGGTGCCAGGCTTCTTGTTTGTGTTGTTTTCTTCTTTATCATAATCAGCACCAGCATCGGCATCGTCATCATTGCTTCAATATGTTTTCTCTTCTGCTTTGTCTCATTATTGATTTTCGAATATATTTGGTGTGATTATTGTTCATCCAGTTGTTTGTGACTGTTGTGTTTGTTTTGTTATTCTTGTTTATGCGTCCTCTTGTTGCACAGGCATGGTTCGGCCCAGTCAAAGCTTTGCCCAGTGCCGCTGAGACAGAAGGCGAGCACAGGCGTTGTAGTTTAGTCAATAGTTGTGGTCCTTGAATGAGGCAGGAGATACATAGCGAAACAAACACAACAAACACATACAACCGGATGAATGGCAATTACAACAAGCATATTCAAAATACTTAGACACATCAGAAGGACAGTTCATTGCTGGCTTGCAATGTTCCAGGAGTTGCCGCAAGAAATGGATATTGTTGGGACTGCTTGAGATCGCGTGACCTTGGACTGCCTGTGCCTGGTTCCTTTGCACAGGGAAAAAACAACTCACCATGCACACCTGAGAGCATGGACGAGAAGCCAGCACAGAAACAGGCAGCTCATCAGCTTTCATTTGTTTGGCAGCGGAGAATGTGTGGGATTGTAGCATGCATCTTCAATCTTTTTGCGGTTGTTAATAGTTTGGTCAGCAAGACGTCTGCTTGCGTTGTTCCTATTGTTTACACACGCTCTGACAATGAAGTGTGATAGCCTCGTGGTGGAAGGAGAGATCTGGGCCACTCAATGCTGCAAGCATCGACGCCCTTCAAGTTTGAGCCTTCTTGGCAAGACTGCAGATGAGGCATCAGCATGGTGGAGAGGGTTTGTTTCTGTGGCACAACTTGCTGCGAATTCAAACAAGGCCTTCTTTGTGGCAGCTGTGTCCAATGTTTCCTAGGTGACCGATTGGGATTTTTTCCCCTATCGTCAGGGCTTTTCCGTTGGATTACGAGAGAATCAGGAATGTAATGTACTGTTAGCTTCTCAGGCACCGTCTACTCCGGCGAGGTGAACGGATGGACAGGCGGGAGGCTGCTGAAATCTGGCCACTGGGAAAGCTGGACATGGGACTCGTGTTCTGCGTAGATTGACCTGCAGCTTCCATCAGAAAAGGTGACAGAGTATTCTAGCAGGAAAGAGAAGCTAGTGCTCTCCTGAAGATTAATGTTTCAGTCGGCGGCGCCCGGAAAACTGCAACGTCATGCATGCGCAAATTTGTGTTTGTGTGTGAAGATTTCTGTGTGTTTGTCAGCCAGATTTGCGATTTGCAGCACTTCACTGCCTGCACTGTCAATGCTTAAGATGTGACGGATGAGTATAGAGTCTGGTCCCTTTGTCATCCCAAGAAGTTAGCCTTAGCCTTTGATTGCCAGACAATGTCTAGGGGGTTTTGACATGGATCAAGGGACCCTGCGTTTCCCTGAAGTCCCAGGCAAACGCATGGAGAGCTCGCATTTCCCCATGTGCGAGATTTTTTGCGTTTTGCGAGGCGGCGCAGATCAGATTGTGATCTACCACTTTCTGGATGGCACCGGCGGAGTCGACCCCAAGTTCGCCGTGCCTTGTCCAAGTTGATGTTCCTTGCACTCCGATTTCTGGGGGCCCTGCACATTTTGGTGCGGCGGGATGAATGGAGAGGTCCAGGGCAATAGGCTGCCAGAGAAGCACACAATACGCCACTGGCCTGGATAAAGACTTGCGTGAATCATTCCAGCGCATGGGAAGTACCTAGGTTTTTCATGTTTTATTGCTATAGGAATTTTCCGTCAGGGCCAGATGAGCTTCTACGCAATTTGTCATACCTTGGTAGCTTTCAAACTTATTCAACAATATATTCATATTGGAATGCAAAGGAACACTGCAGGAAGTTGAAGACGCTTTCTCATTGCAATTGGCTTTGCGTTTGCCTTTGCTCGCCAGGGTGGTAGATTGCGATTTCCGCTTTGTGTCTGTGCTTGCTCGCTGTTGGAGTTGCATGCTATGTTTGTGTGTGTGTGTGTGTCTGCTTGTGTTTTGGGTTGTGTTTGTGGTTGTGGAAGGGTATGTTGTGTGTGTGTGTGTGGTGTGTGTGTGTGTTTGTTTGCGCCTGTGTTTGTTTGTGTGTTTGTGTGTTGTGCTTCTGTGTGTGTGGAGTTTGTTTGTTGTGTGTGTGCGTGTGATTGTTTGTCTCTATGGGTGTGTTTGTGTATGTGTGTGCGCGGTCACGCGTTTGCTTGTTGCCAGCTTACCTGTTGCATGAGGGCAAAAGCGTACCTACAGTAGAGGAACGATTACCTGGGCCCTCAATTTGAATTTTCAACATACCGATTTGTGCATATGCCCAATGGTTTGTTTGCGTTCGCCATACTTTTGTTCTGAGTTGCTTGTGCATACAGAAGAACATGTCCTGTAAATCTATGAGACAAAAACAAATAAACGGCAACGTTGAGGTAGCAGACCAAACACGTTGTCCTACAAGAACCTGATGTGAAGTAATTAAGGGTTTCAATGTTTAGTTCTTAAACACATTAAGTGTCTTGACTGTGCCACTCGTTTTACCCGGATTGCCCTATCTTAAGAATGCTAAGACGTAACGTTAGGGGCTGATTTTGGCAAACTGAGCCTGTCAGACTGTCAATACTAGCCTTTTTTGGTTTTGTGCGACATTCCTTTGGGGCACAACAGTGAAGTTGGATGCATTGACATTTGAGGATCGATGATTTCAGGCGATCTGCTAAGCCATCAAACACGAGAAACGAAGGAAACTCTTTCGTCACTGCTTGCAAGGGAGAGCCCACACTTCAGGTGGCTGGAGAGTATCAGAGTCTGCCGCGTGCTGAGAGAGCTGCATTGGCGGGCGCTAAGTTTGTACCAGTTGCACACTGCACGTCTAGTTTATGCTTCAAACGACAGATACAGGGGTCCCTGCATTTCCCCTTTTGGTGTTTTTAAGCATCGCCTGTTGGGCAAATTTAAGGTGATGTATCCTTTTGCTAAGGCATGGTGATGTTTCAAGGGGAAATATGGAACCCTGAGATGTAATGCTCTATTGCTCTTGCAAGGTGAGAGCAATTGCCAGCCGCAATTTCCCGTTAGGTTCGAACTCTTCTACAACAATGAGAAGCTGGACTTGGCTGTGCGGGCCTTGCGTCAGAAGGGTTCTTGGTTTTGTTGATCCAGATGATTGAGTGCTATGGATTTTTACGGGCGTTCATGGGTTTTGGTACCCCTCGGTGTATGGGTTCCACGGGTTCCATGGGTTTCATGTGGCTCATGGGTTTCATGGGCTGGGGTTCCACGGATTGGGTTTCAGAAGGCGCTCTCCGGGTACCGCTGGCATGGAGATTCGCCGAGGATGGAACCACGCCCCTCTATGAGCAGGAGAGCCGTGGACCCCATGTAACTCTCATGAATCCCCTGATAATTATATGTATACCTGGGGCCGGTTTGGCCTTCAAGAACGCATCCCCAGACCTTTCTCCAACAAGTTTGAAAAGACTGCCCCTTTGGCAAAAGACGTCCTTTCCCTTTTTGTGCAAAGGTGGAACACGGTCGAAACACCTCCAAAGGTTTGAAAAGGCACACTGCCCGAGCGGGCCTGTAGCGGAGTCAACACAGCTTGCTTTTCGTTTCTTCTCAACATACTCATTCCTGTTCAGCATCACACGTATGTACTGTGCCATGTGTACAGAAAAAATAAATAAATAAATGAATGAATTAATTATCTAAATCAGTGTGTATATATATATATTTACATATTTGCCCATGGACATGTGAATTCGACATTACCTACCGCTAAAACCAGGGTTGTCCCCAGAGCCCCATGTGGGCCGGGCGATCGATCCCTCGCCTCGCGAGGACGAGCGCGTGATGTCGCAGCTGGACTTCTCGCAGCAGCCGAAGCCCACCAAGCTGCTGGCCGGGAGCCAGAAAAACTGCTTCGGGAGGGATATTTTTTCTGTGTCGAAAGCAGTGGACCCCCCTCTCTCTCTGTCTCTGTCTCTCTCTCTCTCTCTTTCTGTAGCGCTAGTGGTGGATGCAAACCAAAGTTGTGTGTTCTACATGTTTTTTGCCCAACTTTGAAAAAAACAGCAGAAAGTCGAGGTTCCATGATCTGTTGCAAGCTTGGTGGAAGCTGTGGGTTCCTTCGCGGGATCCAAGCCCTTGGTTGTGTTTGGGTAGTCCAACAGGGGACTGTTGAGTCCGAAAAATCCATTGACAATGCATGGTTTGGGGCGTGAATGAGGAGTTTGGGAGTCCGGTTTTTGATGGGAAGGACATCAGATTTTGGGCACATGTGCCGTCCTTGGATGCAACAGGCCGCATGAATCACCTTGGAAAGAGCCGTGCATCTCCCAAAATGATCGGTGTGTCTATGCTTGGCGGTCTTCATGGTGATGCTTGCTGCTGGCAACTGCACGTCAAGATGAATAGATTGAACTAGTCCAGTGGCACCGCTTCGAGAACATCGGGCCTTCGCAGTCACGAGATGAGCAAGAACGGCCAAGGAGCGTTGGGAGATCTTGCCACGGAATATGGATGTGGCTCAAAATTAACCAGCTGGGGTTACGCAGGTTTTGGTCCATGCATCCACCAGGGTTCCATTTTGGGTACCAGTTTTTGAGCCACAGCCATAATCACGGGAATGCCGCGGAGAGCATTCTTCGGCACTTGGATCGAGCTCTTGGCCAGCATGCGCCAGTGCTGAAGCTCCGAGTGGCGTCCTGACACCGATCTTGCGCGATGGAGGCTGTGTTTGGGATAAACACTGGGGAGACGGAGCGCTGCACAGGTCGGCCAGCGGCTGAAAAAGTGCCAATCAAGTGAGAACCAGGCAAGGAGTGAATATGAAAGAAAGCCAATCACAAGAAACTTGTAAATCAGGAGACCCGACAAATGACGAAAACACAAGGCTTGCGGCGTGAGGAGCATATCCAAGGCCAAACACACACTGCCTGTGGAAGGCTTACTTGAGACCAATAATGAGAGATATTAATCTTGCATCCAGGGCCAATGTCTTTCGAGATAGCTTGCTTTTCACTCCTTTTGGATTTACCATACATTTGAAGTCTTGAATCTAGGTAAGAGGTACAGCGAGTGTGGTTTCCCAACAACTTTGCCAAGAGGTTGCATCTCAGTGCTTTGACCTGTTCCGTGCCTTCTACCACTCACCCGCCCAAACCAGAGTCTGGCTAAGCCTTCAACACTTTGAAGGTTTACCACTTCTCAGTCAGCATACTGGCATCCCCTTACTGGAACTGGCGGTTTGTCTCATTTGCTAAAATTTCGTGTTGCAGACTGCGTGTGGTCAGATAGCTGAAAGCTACTGTGGATGCACGAAATCCTGCACCACCTAAGAAACCCTGGTTTCTGATGATTCCCCTGTAAATACCAACAAACAATGGCTTCAACCATGGTTTCCCTTCGTGGTGCGAAATGAGTTTCGCAATCATCCACAGTATGGGTGGGGCATACCTGGGCTTATGTTCCCCGTCCCCAGCTTCTCCCCGTCCTCTGGGCTTCCGATCCGCGCGGATCGTCGCTCCCGTCGGCTTCGCCAGCCTTGCAGCCACATCGAAGAGCACGCCTACCCCGCCTGGAAGCGGAGGCAGCGCAAGGAGCTGCTGAAACGTCAAGACATCCGGGCCCAGTGGTGAAAAGAAGGGATGCTGATGAGCTGTATCCGGGTGTGACCAAGCAGACCCCTCGAATTTTACTGTTTGTTTTTTCCCCAACCGCTGAAAGCTTTGGGGTCTGAGATTGGCTCCGGGGTGGTCCGTGGCGGCGCCGAGGTAAGGTTCCAGGAGAGGAGGGTTCCACCAGGGTTCCACGAGGGCTGGGGGGTGGTCCGAGCACTGGAAAGAGCCCCGCATGCTGTTGGGGATATCACCTGCGTTTTTTTTTTTTTTTTTTGGGGGGGGGGGGGGGGGGTAGATTTGCACAACATACATGTGAATTCTACCTTTTTTTTTATTTTCCTTTTTTTTTTTGGCGTGCGGATGTGCACAACATACATACACGTGTTGTCAGGAGTAGATGTTGAAGTTGCAGACTTTTCATGGATCAGGGGAGTGCTTCCTTGTTTTGGCGTGGGTGGCTCGTTGGTGAGCCCAAGCAGCACATGGATACAGGGTTTGCAGAGTCTTCACTTGCAGGATATATGGAGTTTGACTCGCTGAGGAGTTTGTAGTCTCATCATTGAATAGACTTATTCGCACAGAGACGCTCGTTTGGTTGGGTGTTTGTTGGCACGAAGTTATTAGGTTTGCAATCAAGCTTCAGCGTCCGACAAAATGTGGCTGGTCCGCAGGTTTGCCGCTTCCCACTGACTTTTGGAGTTCTGTTGGCATCCGAACTGCCAAATGTTTGGTTGTGACAGAGCTTCGACGAGTTGTCCCAAACTATGACAGATTGGTTTGTCAAACAAATTGGGGGAGGGCGCGGCGAAACTCTTTGAACAGCAAAGCCCTCGAGCATGGGACGCATGGAGGCCATGGCGTGGCTTTCCGGGAGAGATTTCAAAATTTCAAGCGATTTTTGGGGAGGCTCCATGGCTATTTGCGAGGTTCCGGCCGGATTTTCGAACGCGTTCTCTGAGAAGGGAGTGTTTGATGCCATATGAATTTTATGTTTTTTTGTTTTTGTTTTTGAAAAGTGGTTGGTGGACATAAATCTCAACTAAATGATGTCCACAGGGTCAAACTTCAATTTCAGACCCATGTCTCGCATGCCTTGGCTTGCCTGCACGCCCCGACCGCACGGCTCGCATGGGGATGGCAGCAGCGAGATCCGGCACGCGCCAGGGACCCGAGTATGGGAACCTGTAGCTGTCCTTTTTGGTGGCTTTGGTTGCAAAAATAGAGGGCCCTTTGGTGGTTCAATCAACTACCAGGGCCATCCATTTTGCCAAAGAGGACACCTGTGGTTGGGAAGAGCTATTCTTTGAGAAATGGCCATGGAACTACTGACAACTGTTGGCCGTTTTAATCAGAGGCGGGTTGCTTGAGAAGTTCTGGGAGAGAACTCTACAAGGATCAGAACGACATACTTAAACTGTCCGGGATGCCGATCGTTGGAAAACGGGTGTCCCAGGAAGAGTATTAGATGTTGGCCATGACGACAATCATGAGGTCCGGATCGAAACAGCAAGAACAAATAGCTACTGTAACATTCATAAGACGCAGGTGTTGGAACGTCTCGTAAGGCTAGATGGGCGGCTTTCTTTTAGTATCTCGATGATTTAAATATCTTGACAGTCGCAACCTGAACCTGGTCATTCGTACTGAGCGTCGGTCCGCGAAACCAGTGCATGGTGTTGTACTTAAGCTGTTCGCTGGCACATGAATGGGGACTCCCGAGTCGGCAAAGAGAACTGTAGCAGCTGGGATGACTGAGGCCTGCAAACAAAGAGAAACGTGCATGTGTTTTTTGGATAGGGCCGTCTCTTACTTTGCTGGCATGATCCCAGTTTCGTGAGGAACGCACTTCGATATCACTACAAGGAACCTTCATTGGATTGGTTTTCATGTACATCCAAAGGCTTTTGGTGAAGGGCCGGCTTAGCTGTCCAGCTTTGCTTTGATCCGTGCACAAAGTGTGCCATGCTCTAGCCCAGGACAGACTTGGCATCCTGAGCCTCACAATGTTGCAGCCGGAGCCCGAGTCACTCTGCAGGGAGCGGGTGCGGCAGCGGCTGAAACCTGCGTTGTGAACAGTACTTGCCGCATAGGCTGAAAGTCACTGGTGTCGTATATGTATGGTTCAGCATCCAGCGAGAAGAGACGACGCCTTTTTGTTTGGCTTCCATGAGAACTAGTTGGGCAACGTGGACCTACGACCACGCATTGTAAATGGTTACTTTCCGGCCCACCAACCAGTCTGAAATCAGGCTGAACTGTCAGTCTGATTGCCTGCCCGCCAACCATGAGCATCTCAAATTGGCTGTTTTGTTTCCCTCCTGCTTTGGGGCGACAGCTAATCAGAGGCACTCGGCATAGTGCCCCTTGCTGTGTTGTTTGTTGTGTTTGCGCTATAGACTCGCCTTTAGTGCAACAACTGCAAAAACGATCAACCATCCCAGCTTAAGCCTCCGCTCAATCAGAGATATCCACAATGGACCACATATTGTGACTTTTCGTGGTGGCTCCCAGCCATCCGGTTCCTTAGCTTTTTTGCTTTTTGGTGTTGAGGGGGGGTTTCCATTGAACCCACTAAAAGTTATTCACTTTTAGGGGATCTGAAAACAGGCAGCCTTCAGTCTTGAAGGCATACATTGCTGCGCGTGCCCGGAATCCCCAGGTCTTCCCCCCCAGCATAGCCAAACATGTTGCCTGAGAAGGGCCCGGGGGTAGCATGAAACCAAAAGTAACGCAAAAGGCCCAGAGGTCAGCTACTTTGCTTTTCCCTGGTATGGTTGCAGCTTGGCCTGACATGTTGGGACCCGGTCCAATGCATTTTGGGTGAAACGAAGAGTGAAACCAAGTTTCAGGGACCAAACTGAAGTAACCACTTCACCCAAGCGCCAGAAGTCTGACTCTGGATGTGTGGCATCCGTCCGTCGATCTGTCTATCTATATTTAGTGTTTTGTCCTCTCATTACACATCAACCACTCCAGACAGCGAGCTTCCTTGCGGATCTTGAGGCCCGGAGACCGGCAGGTGCCTTCGGTTCGGGCCGGGCAAAGGCTTAGTGCGGAGAGATGAAAGTGGGAAACCCGGGAGTTGGCGGACTTTCAGTTGGCAGATCGTCTCTACAGCCCGTGAAAAAGGGCAATCTCAGTGATCAATGGGAGCTTCCAGTTGGGGGGAAGTAGCGTGTTGGGCAAATGTGCAGCATGTTGGCTGTTGCAAGAGCCAAATAGCAGTCCCATGAGTTGTTTGGCGCAGCTGCTACAATGAACTGGAAGAGTTGGTTCTATTATCTATGATGCCTCTGCGAGTACTCTTGGGCATGGTGCAATACATATCTAATATCCATGTCTTGTGCCGGCTACGAAGCTACTCTGCCATGATAGCCGTTGCCGGCGGAATTGGCAAGGAAAGCTTTCGGAACCGTTTTGGCCAAAGTCTTCCAGCCGTTGATTCCGCCAGGTGCAGCAGCGTAGCATGCAGGATCCGCTGGGCGCTCAACGATTGGCCAAATTCATCCAGCAGACACCGGTGAGAATCAAAAGCCAGTTTGGCCGACGTGCCGGTGTGCGTGCTTGCGTGCTTGCGTGCTTGCGCTTGTGTGTTCGTGCATGCGTGTGTGCTTGCGGGCGACGGGCGGGCAGGAGAGTGTGTGCGTGTGTGTGTGTGTGTGTATTAAAGTATGGGGGCACTTCTTTTCTGAATGAACGGCCAGTGCGCTTGGGATATGTGCATTTCAGCCGTTGCGGGGTACCTAATACCTGGATGAACTGGTCGCATGAATTCAATGAAGCTCCAGTGCCCACTGCAAGAATCTTGGGAGGAAAGATGCACTTTGTAAGAAGGTCGCAAGTCGTTTGCTGAGGTTTGGCATGTTCGACATGCAGCCCTTCGGTGGAGGTGCGAAGCTTCCAGTCTTGCCAAGCCGCGTTGCTTGAGAGTCAATTTGTAAGGTCCGGAACAGGGTCATTTCCAGACCATTGTTCTAGACCTTCGTTCCAGACCTTGCCAGGAACATGTTCCAGACCTTCCGTTCCAGCCCTTGTTTAGAGCGCCAGGTTGGAGTACTGATTCAGGCTGTCACTTCCTTGAGTGTTTCCCTGGTGACGCAGGAGCAGGTGGAATGCTTGTGTGTCTTGAAGAACGTGTTTGCAAGCAGGCATGCAGCAGGAATAGTCCAGAGCGCACGCTGCACAGAGAGCGGCGCGGAGATAGAGTCGCGAAAGATTTGCCAAAGAGAAGTGTTTTCTCACAAAGGCAGCAGGACTTGAGCAACTGCCAGTTCTTGCCTTTTATGCTGTCTTGTGTTGGCGGGCTGTTGTTTACAGGAGGGCTTTGCAAGGAAGATCTTCAAAGTGGGACAGTGGAACAGTGCAATCACCGACTTCTGTTAAAGACAAGGCCAGGTGGCCAGGAGCCACTCTTCAGGCTTGGTCCGAACTTCAGCTTGAAGTTTGTTGCAGGCCCCTCGAAAGGGAAAAGGCCGGCAAGCCACCGGCCGCCCAGGTTCCTCGGTTCGGCGGCGATTTCCCAGGGCTAAAGACACATCTCACGGTCGCTTCTCAGTAGTCAAGGGTCCGGTGCTAGAAGGGAATGAAAGCGTTGTCCTGGAAACTCGCGCCAGATCAAGGGGCTTGCCGGTGATGGCAACAGGGTTCTCACGCGAGTCGAGTGCAAGAAGCCTTCACCGTGATCACTCGCTGTGGTGCGCACAACCGTTTCACTACCTTCCAGTCACACTTGGGACGTCAGCACTCGCGTTCACCCTTGTGGGTTGTGCAACTCTGGCGAGTCAGCTTCAAAAAGTCACGCAATGACTTGTTCTTGACCGGCGCGCAATGACGCGGTGACAACAAGCAAGGCTGTGCGCCCCTGGTCGCCTCATCAAGACATCCAACCCCTCCACCCATCATCCATAACGGTGTGGCTCAAAATTAAGGAGCTAGGGTTACGCAGGTTTTAGTCTTTGTTTCCATTTACCAGGGGGCCATGTTGGGTACCATTTTTTGAGCCACAGCCATAACACGTGCTTGGGACTCCACATGTGTTCCAATAGGTCTGGAACTCCAGACGCCCTGCGTCACCGCGGGCGGGACGTTCCACATAGAAACATGCCCGCCTCGATTTGGGTGTGTCTTTTTCCAGGGTACATCTGTTTTTGCGTTTTTTTAACTGGAGACCAACATTGTGGCGGTTTCCTAAAGAAGCCGTGCCCATTTGCTGCATTGCCCCGCATACGCTTCCAGAAGCGCATGTCAAGGTGACCCAGATGGAGGCAACACAGCGGGGTGTCGTTTCTACGGCCCACTGCGTTTAGGGCAATGGCCTGCCTTGGGCAATCATTCCCGGCATTTGTCGCCTCTCAATGGCCAGGCGGCTTTGGAGGCCTGTTCGGGTCCATGTTCGGACAGATGAATCAGATGATGCAGGCGGGGCCCGGAGTGCTTGTGTTTAGCCTGGCTGGCCTGCAGGTCGCAGTTCATGTTGCGTAAATGTCACATGGCATCATGAACGATTGCGTAGTTGATGGAGCCCTCACAGTTGATTGAGCCAGGCTTAATTCCTCTTTTCCATCGGTTTCAGGGAATGTGCTTCCCTTTTCTTGTCTGCTGCCTTTCTGCCCTTCGGAAGGCAGGATGCGAGTTAGTTTTTGTTAATGTTGAAACGCATGTGGAAACATGAACTGTGTTGGCAATGCTTGACCACAATGGCGCATGCCATTTTGGCTCAAGCTTTGCCCTGGGTTCTTTGAACCCAATTTGTGTGAAAAACAACCCCGAACTAACTCCGATCTAGCAATGGCTTCCTCGGCAACCTCGGCAACCTCCTTCGAGCTGATTGAGGACCAGAAGCTCACCGCGGAGGAGGTGGAAATGGCCAGCCAGGAGGCCCAGGAAATTCGCACACGCGAGGCGGCAGTGGCGGCCGGCCTGGTGTTGGACGAGCCCGAGGCCCCCCCGTCGGCTTCGGCTACCGACGTGATGAACGACCTCTCCAGTGCACTGGAGCGTCTCCGGGTGGCCTTCTCCACACCGACTTCCGGCCTGGGTGCCCCTGGCCCCGCCGAGGAGGAGGACAAGGACATGGAAGATGCGGACGCCACGGAGCGGGCTACTCCACCAACGAAGAGGCTGAAGGGTTTCGTGGCGGCTTCCCAGAAGACCACGGCTCAGGTGAACAAGCCGGTCTCCCTTGTGCCGGTGGAGGGCCGTCCCGGCTACTTCAAGTTGGTGGACCTCCCAGACCTCTTCCCGGTCCTTCCGGCATCGGCGGCCACGTTGCTGCGGGACGTCACGGTGGAGGAGGCGGTCTCCCTGTTCCACAAGTTTGTCGGGAAGAATCTCACGGAGGACTTGGTGATTCGCATCCTGGAGGCCTATGTTCCGATGAAGATCCAGATCCGGCAGGAGGAGGTCTGGGCCTCACAGTTCCAGAGGACCAAGGCGTGCATTGGCACCCAGCGGATGCACAGACTCGATGCCGGCCACTCAGACTACAAATTCATGTGCAAGGCATGCGGCACGGG
This sequence comes from Effrenium voratum, assembly GCA_963377175.1. Lineage (NCBI taxonomy): Eukaryota > Dinophyceae > Suessiales > Symbiodiniaceae > Effrenium > Effrenium voratum. Next base: position 1,810,143 of record CAUJNA010002779.1, on the reverse strand, counting down.
GTGGCCGGAGGCAGCCAAGCAATGCTGGGTCTGCCCGGGCAAGGAGTTCGTCCCCTTCCAGGCACCCTCGGCTACCTACGAGGCGGACGGCGTCAAGTACAACCTGCTCATTGTGGAGGGCAAGCCGACCTGGATCCAGCAGCGGGAAGGGGGAAGCCTGGGTGCCGCTGGCCCCGGTGGTACCCGGGCACAGGCAGACCGCAACCTGGTGGACGGCACGGTCCTGGGGAGAGCTCCTCCGAAAACGGACACGGCAGAGGAGATCACCATGGCAGACGTGGTCCCTAAACAGGCGGGTGGACATCCGGCAGGAGATCCTGTCCATGGAGGCGGACGATGAGGCGTTGAAGGTCTGGAGGTCAAGGTCAAAGTGCAGCGGTCCCTGAAGGAGGCGGAGGCTCAGAGCTTCCAGCTCTACCACCCCCAGGTGGACCAGGCGATCCGGAAGAAGGAGGAGCTGCATAAGGCCTTGAGGGAGCACCGGGAACCGACCCCGGCCAGGCGGCGGCACAAGGAGTTGGTCACGGACGAGATGCTGGACAATGAGATGGCTATCCTGGCGCCTCTTCAGGAGGGCATGCAGGCCCTGCCGTCAGAGGAGAGGAGGTGGAGCCCGGGCCCTCAGGAAGGTCAACCTGGAGCGATTCAAGGCCAAGCTGCGAGATCAGTACCTGGAGGGGAAGGGCGTTGACGCCAGCCAGGCACTGGCTGAGGCGATGGGCTCCATCCAGGAGGCTCAGGAGGCGAACAAGCGCACCCAGGACACCAACCAGGCATGGATGCTTAACCACACCCTCAAGCCCTTGGAAGTGTCGGCGTGGCCTCAGGCAGGCACTGGAGAGGGGGCTGTTCTGCCCCCTGGAGCTGGATGACCCCGAGGACATCCCCAACGTGGGTGACATCAAGGAGAAGTATGTCCCCTACATCAGGAGGCTCAGAGAGGCGCAGAACCCATGGAACCAAGAGGCGCTGCTGGAGGAGATGCCCGATCTGGCGACACCGGCCCCCTTGACCGCTGGCCCCGGGCAGGACCAGTCAATGCCACAGCAGGACCTGAACTCGGAGGAGGGCAAGCTGTCCCTGCTCCTCTGGGCGATGAAGAGGCACCAAGGCGAGCTACGGATGTTTGGGGGGATCTGGAAGAAGCACTCAAGCGGTGAGATCCCCAAGGGCGCGGACCAGCAATTCAAGCTCACTCCGGAGGAGCTTCTGGCCCTGGAACGCAGGACCCACCCACTCACGTGCGAGCAGGACCACATCGACCCTGTCATCTACACGGCCTTGGAGATCCGAGCGCAGGTGAACCGGGGCGAGCGCCCGGCGCCGGAGCAGGTGGTGGGGATCTTCTGGGCGAAGGGCGATGGAGTGTTTTGGACAAGGCAGACGAGAACGTGGGACCTGCCGAGCCTGACGGGGGTGTACGCCCACAGGTTCACCTTCAAGTACATCTACTCGGCCTGGACCACCTTCCCGCTGATCGTGAAGACGCAGCGCCGGGGCCGCAATGCGGAGGGCTCGGCCTCGGACAAGTGGATGGGCAACATCCTCCAGATGAGGAAGGAGGCGGTCCCCTTCCTGGAGAGCCTGGGAATCCCCAAGCCGCGCAGCAAGGCGGAATGGAGCTACATCTTCAAGGAGATGGGGACGTTTCTGGCGGCCAAGAATTTCATCGTTAACTGCCCGTTGCCGGTGATGGAGATCCCAGTGGCCCCCGTCCACGACAGCAAGGAGGCGCTGCGTTTCAGGGCGGTCTGCGACGAGCGAATCACCCTTCCGCTGTCATCGTTGAGGGCTTTCGACTCGGTGTACACCAAGCTGGTGTCGGGCCTGAGTAAGTCCTCCATGGTGGAGGTCAAGGTCAACTGGCGTTGCAACGTGGTCCATGATTCGCAGGAGGCGGCGGGGGCCCTGTACGACCGGTTGGGCTACTCCCAGGACCTTATCAGGCAGCTGGGTTGCTCCCCCCCCTTGGGTGCCTCTGGCCCCGGGGGAGGAGCGGCCAATTCTGGGGGGGGCGGACACCACGCCGGACCAGGGCACCAGGCGGTACCCTCCTATCACCACGTCCACGGTCACGGCGGTCGCGGGCCGGAAGTACATCAACCACTTCCCGAAGGAGACGAAGCACGTGTTTTGGGCCTCCGTGGAGTGCGGCCTGGTCCTGCCCAGCATCAGCGCCTGGGAAGTGGTGGGCAAGGAGAAGTTCAAGACCACCGGGGGCTACATGTGCAGGTTCTGCAAGGGCTTCTGGAGGGCGAGCCGCGGGGGGACCAGGCTGCTCCAGATCACGGGGTGGCACAAGGACAAGGCCACATGCCTGCAGCTGGTGATGGACGAGCCCCCGGAGCAGCTATATAATCAGTGGATCCGGGACAGGATGGAGTTCTACAAGCGGGTGGAGCCGACAGAGCCTCCCAGGGACGAGCGGTTAGTCCTTGGCGATGCGAGCACCCCGCGCATGCGCTTCAGCTCCTCGAATGGCCTGGGGGATGTCTCCACTGCCTTGTGGTCGGTCATCTTGAGCAACCCGGAGAAGTCAGGGCTGGCGGCCATCCACTCGGTGGCTAAGGAGGCGATCTTGAAGGGTGAGAGCAGCTTGGTCGTGTCTCACAGCCTTTTTGGATGGGGAGTCGTGAGATCTCTTCCCACCGGGACTTGGGTGCCTCTGGCCCCGTCTCGGGTGGGGGGAGGAGTAAGGGTGCCCCCTGCCAAGAGAATCCAAAGTTGCGCAAAGGACAACTGCAGCAACAAACGAGAGCAATGTCCTCGTGAAGTTGTCGTATGTATACGAACGCTCTCGTATGTATACGAACGCTCTCGTATGTATACAAACGCTCTCGTATGCGCACGAATGCTCTCGCTTCTAGCACACCCGGGGCACCCGGGCATGGTGTTGACATTACATATGCATTCAAATTGACAACAGTATTTTTTTGCTTTACAGCGAGGTGTAGTTGTCTTATCATTGCTATATAGTGTCTTGCGCCAACCACGAACGCAAGAGAGCGTTGGGCGGCTTCGTTTGCGCGCGCAGTCGAAGCGGTCGCAAACACAGGAGAGCGTTGGGTGGCTTCGTTTGCGCGCACGAAGCGGTTGCAAACGCAGGAGATCACCGGGTGGCTTTGTTTGGAGTGAGCGAAGCAGTCGGCAAGCTTGAAGTTACTTCCCCGCAAATGCGAGAAGGTTTGGCGCTGCCGCACGCGCTGTCCCAAACGCTGCGACTGCATGTATTCGTCGCACGGCAGCGTTCGTTTTCCAAGTGACGTGACAAAAGTATTTTACGCCCCGCACGCAGACATGCGCAGGCCAGGAAAACCTCACCGAAGCCGCTGGAAAGCAGTCGCGCGGGGCATCGGGAGCGACGCAAAGAAGTAAGGCGGGGCACAGAACGCAAGCGGAGTACTAGGAAGGCGCGGTGAAACCACAAACGCAAGCAAGCGAACGAGTAAGCGCCTCGAAAAGCGAGTTTTGGAAGAGCACATCCAGGCGCACCTACGTTTTGCGCGGGCCGGATGGGCTTATAGAGATCGGCCGCAAGCAGTTCCAGGCAGCCAGGCAGATGAGAAATGCCAGGGCCAGTCAGACACAAGTGATAGAAAGAGCCAATCAGATACAGAAGCACCAAAGCGGCAAAGCCATCTGACGAACCAGCTCCGCTACCACGCGTGTGAACCGAACCGCGGGGGGGAAGCGCCCCGACATAATATTGTGTGGCACTCGTAGGCCCTGAGTCCGTTTCACATCTTGGAGATAGATGCTCGAGCCGTTCACATTCGGATGGGACCAGCTTCTTTTTTGCTACCCTTCCTCAAATTATTGGGGGGTTGCTCCCTCATGTCATTTTAGCTGGGCTTGTTGCATTAGATGGTTGACCTAAAAAAAGGGAAGCAACGGCGATTGAAACGCGAAAGACCTTTGCTTGAGAAACAACCATCTGGCTCTGGAAAGCCCTGCGTTCTTCGAATGACAGGAAACATTAACAACCCTTGCCCTGGGCCCCATTGCAAAAAATGGTGCCCTCACTCCCTCTTTGTTAGGAACACACAGGACCCCTGCTCAGACAAGAATAGAAACACGCCACCTACCTAACATTTTGTTAAACAGTTGAATCCGGAATGAGCAGGCCCAATGGTTGTCCCTGCAGTGCAAAGCGGAGGCCACTTGTCAAGACCGAAGCGGTTTAAAGGAAACCAATTGTTGTTTGCGGTGCAAAACCCCCTGTCACAAGTCCCGCAAGAAACACTCCCAGTACAGGCTTCCTTGAATGTTGCAGCCCGAGCCGGATGATGCGCTGCTGCAGCCGCTGCCTTTTCACGGCGGAGGACTGACGTCCAAGGTGAGTTTCAGCTGGCAGGGTTTTCGGGAACGCTTTTGCGCCCGCCACGCCTTTGCTTCGCGGGAGTCACGAAAACGCAATGCCAGGTTGAGGATCAGCCTCTGAAACACTCGTGGAAGCACGGATCGAGCGTGGCAGCGAACTGCTAACCGTTTCAAGCACCCTAAGTAGCTCTCATCTTGAAAGCAACTCATGTGACGTGCGTTGAGCCGCGTGCGCTCAAGCTGAAATGCCATGTGTTCTATGTAGTGGTGCTTTGGGCGCAGCTTCCATCTTTTGGAGCGGGAGCTTTGCCTCAAGCCTTGCCAATGCTGCAAGCTTTGCATGATCAGCTCGCGAGCCATCGTAGCGTCTTCCTGCTCGAGAATGATGTCGGCGCAATCCATCACAGTGATGGCCTGCTGCAAAGACCAAATGCAACAAGCGCCACCTTGTAGAGTTGGAGCCTGCCCTGAGTCTGCAAAAGTAGTAAATTTAGTATGGCAGCGATTTACTCTAAAATTTACTATTTACTAATCTCATTTTACTAGGCCAAGTAAAGTAAATTTACTAGTAAATAAATTTAGTAGTAAATGTAAATTTCATTACTAGTAGAAAAAGCAGTATTTTTCACTATTTTTCCTGGTATATTTCGTGAGCTGCCTCGAACGCATTTTTCCTGAGTCCAAACATTTTTCTTAGCATTGAGTAGTGGGAACATGTTTCTGAACAATGTGTATTACTTGAGACATGGTCTTGCCTCCCTCGAGCTCCCCATGAATCGTTTGATTTACGTGCGCATGTCGCGGCTTCGAAGGCTGTGCGCTTACATCCTGTGATTGTAGTTTTCTTGGCTAGCACACAGCTTGTGGTATCATGAGCGGCTGGATATTTGCGGCCTGGGCGGTTGGGATAGACACCGACAGCCTGGGAGGACGTTGATCCTGGGCCAGTGTCAGCGCTTTTGCGGGATATTACGTTTGCGCTGCGAGTTGAGCCGATTTATCATTTTCACGTGATCGCAATGGAGTTCAGAAGCAATTCTGTCGTGGCAGTTTTGGTATTCGATGTGAATATGGAAAAGAGAAGCAGGTCTTTGCGTTTTTTCGCTGCAACGGGCGATGAGGCTGTGCAATGCGAGAAAAAAGAAACAAAGGCGCGGGGGTCATGTTTGCTTACTTGTGTGACAAGAAACGCTGATTGTTTTGCCGGTCTGCGTGGGCAATGGTTATGGGCCCAGTGTCTCAGCTTACTTGTGAGCTCACTTACTTTTGCAAGAAAGATATTGTGCAACGCGGGGACTTTTGTGAAGCGGATACTTGTGACGTTTGCGATGGATGTGGAGCTTTTACTTGTGAAGCAGCCGCCCATTTTTTGCTTGTGAAGCAACCGCCTTGCTGTTACTTGTGAAGCAACCGCCTCGCTTTTACTTGTGAAGCAGCCGCCCATTTTTTACTTGTGAAGCAGCCGCCTCTCTTTTACTTGTGAAGCAGCCGCCTCGCTTGCCAACCCCTTCGATCGTGACACCGGTGTTGCTTGCACAATGTTTGCCTGACGTTTTACTTGCGAGGGGTCTGGTGACTTGGCCATGACCACTATTAGACTATAGGGCCCCACAGAAAGCGAAAGTTACTTGTAAATGGACGTTTACTTGTGTGGATTGTGCGCTTTACTTGTGTGCGTTGTGCGAAGATTTCCACATCCGCGCCGGCCTTGTTTGCACAAAATGCATCTAGAGAGGGCGTGCAGCTAAGCCACAGACACAGGTAAACTATAGCGTCAAGAAACCCAATACCCGGTAAACCTATCAATCCCAGGCACAGGTAAACCATTGTCCAGGCATCCAACTCCATTTCAGCCAATCACAGGCAACCCAATCTCAAGTAAACCAAACTCACAAACTCCAAACCCAGTGCAACCAAGAAGAAGCATATACAAGGAATCTAACCAATTGCCTGAAATCTAATCCCAGACTGTGAGGATCCGCAAGTAAAGGAAGAGCAAGCAAACCAACCAGAAGAACTCTTATCTCAGGTAAACACGTGGCAGCTGCATCAACCTCAAGTACACCACAACCTCAACAAACCAGTTCCACCACATGACAAGCAACCCACAATCCGCCAACTGACCCACCCATTAGTACAGCACAACCTAAGCTGCCGATCAGGTCACGTGTCAACATGGCTTCCGATGACCGCTTCAGGCTCTACGTCCGGAACGTGCGGAACTCGTTGGGGAAGTGGACCATCCGGGCGGCGCTGGAGAGCATGGGCTGCTACAACCTGGTGACCATCCAGACGTGCAGGAGGCGCTGGAGCGACAGCCGCAGCGAGGGGGAGCACATGAGCATGTTTCTCTCCTTCGGGGATGCGCCTTGGCAGAAGTGTTTGTCGCTGACGGGGTTCGCGTTTGCAGATTGGTGTTCACCAGGCATGCGTTTTGAAGCACATTGAAACGTAGATGCCTTTTTTAAAGCAAGAACTCTCGTAATTCGAGGTGTTTTTACTTGCGATTACTTGCGACTTACGTGGTGATAGACTTTTTCTTGAGAAACTTGATGGACTTGGCATTGAAAATCGTTTGAATTCTTTGCAGGAGCAGAGCATGAACGATGGCATCTCCTGCATTAGCGCGAATCCGCATCAGGAGCAACTTAGCAGCAGTGGCCGGCCGTTGGAGCCGTCGATAGCGCTGCCGCCCCCGGCTCGTGGACGAGATGTGGCGCCTTTACCTGTGCCGCTGGCACCCTCTGCCTTACCTGCGCCCTTGCCACCGCCAGCACCACCGACTCACGGTGTCACTGGTGCTACGACCAAGTGGGCGCCGCCCAAGGTGTCGTGCCAGCAACAAGTGTGTTCTTATCATTGTTCAACCCAAACAACAGTTGCCACTGATGGGACAGGAAGGCTTTTTCTGGGCAATTGCGATCTGCTTACTCTGAGATAGTGCTTGTCTTTTTTTTTCGCGACCAACACTTGAGTGTGACAGATTCTCACTTTACCTGTGCTACTTCAGCAGCATTACTTGCGGCGAGCCTGACAACTGAGGCACCTCCTTGGGCTGGGCCGCAGCCGCCTCCTCCGCCCCCTCTGGGGCATTTGCTTGGCGCGGCTGATGGCGATGGCGAGGAGGACAGCTTGGAGGACGAAGAGATTGGCCGCGCTCTTCAAGATGCTCTTGGCGGGCATGATGGCTACGCGAGCCCTGTGAGCTCAAATGTGAGCGAGGAGACGGACTCTGAGATGGAGTCGGTGGTGGTGGATGAGGAGAAGGAACAGGAGGTTGATGAGGAGGAGTCGGTGGCGGTGGATGAGGAGAAGGGACAGGAGGTTGATGAGGAGAAGGATGAACAGCAGGTGGTGGATGAGGAGAAGGAACAGGAGGTTGATCCGGAAAAGGATGAACAGGTAGTGGATGAGGAGACGAAGCAGGAGGATCAGGAGAAGGAGAAGGTTGATGAGGAGAAGGAGGAGGGTGCGGGCAGCAGCGTGGTTGTCAAGGAGGAGTCACCAGCCAGTGCTCCAGCCCGTTCGCGTCGTTCGCGGTCACGCCGAAGGCGGCGCCGCTCGGGGACGCCTAGGAGCCGGAGCCGAAGAAGGCGGAGGCGACGAAGCTCATCCCGGGATAGTGGGATCACCTTTCTTCTGGGCGAGCTCGGCAGACAGATGCTCCGCGCCAGACGCTGACAAAAAGAGCGAGAGATGAGAGCATGAGAAGAGTCCACTTGAGAGCCGGTTACTTGTGATGAGAGCACGAGAGATGAGAGCATGAGAAGAGTCCGATTACTTGTGATGAGAGCACGAGAGATGAGAGCATGAGAAAAGTCCACTTGAGAGCCGATTACTTGTGATGAGTGTCTGCTGATTCCTTGAAATTCTCCTTCTCAAAGTACATGAAAAACTACGCCCACAAACGTCCACCAAAGGCGACTGGGAGGACGTTTCAACTTGAAGCCCAAAGGCTCTCACAAAAGTCACGCAACCACTCAACAGTTGAGCCATTTTTTTGTGACTAGTCGAGGCCACTTATACTTTGTTTGCACATTTCCAGATCCTGACCACTGAGCCCCTCCTTGTCACTTGGGGAATTGTGCTACAACGCGCCAGCATTTTTGGGCAGTTCCCTCATGCAGAATCGCAGTTCGTTTGGCAAACCACCTAAAATTAATGATGTGCGGGGTGCCCAATGGTGATGCAATGCTGGTACATTGTTGGTGCAATGTTGGTGCAATGTTGGTGCAATGTTGGTGCAATGTTGGTGCAGTTTTTATAACTGCACCAAAACTGCACCAACATTGCACCAAAATGGTGCAGTTTTGGTGCAGTTTCAAAAACTGCACCAACATTGCACCAACATTGCACCAACATTGCACCAACATTGCACCAGCATTGCACCACCATTGCATCACCATTGCACCACCATTGTCAACATGCCTGCCTCAAATATTTGGTCAGACAAGGCTCATCTCAGCCATGTGCTTCAGCAATTCCTGGAACTCACAGCAATGCCAGTATTAAGGTGCTAGGAGTCCGGCTAGCTGCAGCCTGTGCGAACGCATGAAAGGTTTGCCCAATTGCTGTTCGAAATCTATGTTGGCCTCCTAAGCTCACACTGCTTTCCAGTACCCAGCATTCTCAAACCAAGGTGTGTGCTACTTGTTTAAAAGCCACAGCCCATGTTTTTCAGCTTCTGCAGCCTGCAAACCTTGTTCTCAAGTAAATATTTCAGGAAAGTGCATGCCGGGCTTTCTCCGCATGTTCATCGCTTCCACGGTTTGAGCAGGTGAGTCACGCTCTGACCAAAACATACGGCTAACATTTGCACGGATCACAAGTAACATTTGCACAGGTCACAAGTAACATTGGCACAGGTCACAAGTAACATTTGCACAGGTCACAAGTAACATTTGCACAGGTCACAAGTAACATTTGCACAGGTCACAAGTAACCTTTGCACAGGTCACAAGTAACATTTACACAGGTCACAAGTAACATTGATCACAGGTCACAAGTAACATTTGCACAGGTCATAAGAAACAATTGCGCAGGTCACAGGTATAACATTTGCACAGGTCACAAGTAACATTTGCACAGGTCACAAGCAACATTGGCACAGGTCACAAGTAACATTTGCACAGGTCACAAGTAACATTTGCACAGGTCACAAGTAACATTTGCACAGGTCACAAGTAACCTTTGCACAGGTCACAAGTAACATTTGCACAGGTCACAAGTAACATTGATCACAGGTCACAAGTAACATTTGCACAGGTCATAAGAAACAATTGCACAGGTCAAAGGTATAACATTTGCACGGGTCACAAGTAACATTTGCACAGCTCACAGCAAAGCACCCCAGTCACAAGTAAACTACCGGCTGGTCCACCAGTCTCAAAGAAGCTTTATGTTCTGGCCCTGGGATGGTTACATTTGGAGACTGCGTGTTGGCACTGGGTAGTTCAATGAAAGAATTCTGTTGGGTGATGTGGCTCATCATGGTTTACTTGCGGCACTTAACATTTGATTTGCAACGCCCTTAAAGACAGATGTGTGGTTCATGCTCACTTCAATATGGAGTCCAGCATCATGGTCCCAGTAATTCTTGTGGATGCGTGTCGCAAGTAATATCTTTACATGTGAAACCAGTAGATCACAAGTAAAGGTTTCACAAGTGGACATGTGTGCAGCTACATTGTTGCTCAAGTTGGGGTTGCAACTCAAAGATTCATCGATCATGATAGGTGTCTTCCCAGGTAACGACTTCACACGTAAAACCTTCACACGTAAAACAAAGGAGCCGCTGCCGTATTTATCTCCTGCGCCTTCGTGCCAACTTCTCCAAAGATCCAATCAGCTCGTCCAGGTCACAGCTGCTGCTGCTTGTAGATCTGCGCCTCCTCCTCCTCCTAGGTGAGCGGCTCCTTGAACCTGACCTCCTCCTTGACTTGCTTGACTTGCTTGACTTGCTCGAAGTTGCGTGATTGCTCGTAGGTGAACACACATCCTGATAATCGTCGTACTCCGCGACCTTATCCTCTTCGGCCTCCTCCTTGGTCTCCGACTCCAAAAGGTGCTGCTGCAGATTCTCATCATCGTACTCCGACTCCACATCTTCAACGACCTGATAAGGATCATCTGTAGCCGCTACCCCAAAATGTGGGTCTCTGGGCGGGGGAGGCGGAGGCTGTGGAAACGTCCACGGCGGAGGTGGCGGGACAGGTGGTGGCCTGGGTGCCTCAGGTAAGTTGGTCAGGCGCATAAAAAAACGCAAGTAATCTTGTCTGATCTTCGCTTCGTCCCACGCGAGCACAGGTAAGTTAGTGGAATACGATTGAAACAACTGTTCAAACCCACAAAGGTCCACAAGTAAAAGTACTCGAAGTAAGGTGCCTCCTTTCAAAACCCAAGTAAGCTGTGGTTTCTCTGCAACGACAGTGACCTAAGCAATCCACATGACCTGCAGTCGTGGTGCCGGTGGCGCCGGCGGCGCATGCTTGCTTGTCGCAGCCCAGTACGCTGGCCTAGATGCTGATGCCGATGATGGCGGCCTAGCGATGCTGGGCTGCAGTGGGTTGCCGCTGCTGGACAGCACCGGGTGGTTGGGGTTGGCCATGATGCAGCTGATCGCGTCGTTCATCGCAGTCTCCTCAGTTGCAACCCCAAGGATTCCCGCACAAAGCAAATCACGTGACTAGTGTTGTATGCCTTTCCACTCCCACTCCACTCCACACACATCGTAATTGATGGGTAGAGCACAAGCTTAAAAAAAGGAACCGATGCAGAAAAACAAAACATCATACAATGTGTGAGCCATGGATCATCTGTGTATGATAAGAACACGCTCATATGTTCTCCTTCTGAACGATGGTCATCGTGCCTTCTGCGGCAAACCTGATTTTGCGTCAAACCATAAACTCCTATGGCATGAAGGGCATTCCGGATCTCCCATTTGTCCAGGCTGTTTCGGATGTTGCGCACGTACAGCCTGAACTGAAGTGAAACATCCATGGCAGGGCAGGGTTGGTGCGAATCGAGATGCCGTTTTTCATGTGTCTCATGTAATCGATACTGAAATGCGTTTTCTCAGCTGAAATGTTAATGGATGCCAAAGCAAAGCACCAAGCAAGCTGGCTTACCTGTGCCTGTGTGGCATTGCTTTGCATGCTACCCTGGCTACCCTACGCTCTTGTTTGGAAGTTGCCAACGTGTCTGAGCCTTACCCAAGTAATCTTGAGCTTGCCATGCGCCACATGCGTCCCACAAGTAAATTCAGTCGCTCACAAGTAAAGAGGGTTGCGCGCCAGCACACTTCAATCACATGTCTCCTACAGGACAGGCAACCAGAAGCGTACAAAAAACCAAAGATGAATATGCCGACAAGTCTTCGGATCGCAAGTAAGTGCACCAGCTCAAAAGTATATCTGTGATACGTGAAGTCGATCGTAAAAGGAGGAGATGTCATCTCAGGTCACATGAAAGTAAAATCTGTGACATGGGAACGGGAGCGCAAGTAAATCTGTGACGTGGGATTCGCATGTAAAAGCGCAAGAAGTCCTCAAGAGTCACAAGTACGGCAGCGCAAGCTGTGCTGTCAGTTGCAGGAGTACTACGAGACCTCTGGCAAGAAAATGCATTTGTCGCTTGCATTCCCTGTGGTTGGCAAGGTACATTCACCCAAACATCGTTTGGTGTTACAAGGGCGAGGCGACAATGCAGCGGCTCCAGAAGCTGCGGAATGAAAACGAAGCCCCAGTTTCACCGAGAGAACGGCTGGCGCCGGCGCTTCGAGGGAACACCGCGTGAGTTGCAAGGATTTCGTTGCTTGAGAATTGAACGGGCTGCTTCGCGAAACAAATGACAAATTACTTGCGGGGCAACCTCCGTGTGTGACAAATTACTTGCGGGGCAACCTCCGTATGACTTGTGCTTGCCGGTGCCTTATATGGGTTTTACACAGATTTTTTTTACTTGTGACATGTGCAGTGTAGGTTAGACTTGCAGATATTGGTGCTTGTGCTTGCAAAGCAGGAGGCCCGACTCAGGACCATCAAGCGTGCTCGTTCTTACTTGTGAAGTGGGAAGCTGAGCTTTTTTTGCCGTTGACATGCATGTTCCCATGCACTCCCTCCATTGATTTCTTCTTATTTTGGGTCGTTCTGGCTGTGTTTTTCTGACCCCGTGCAAATTTACTAATTTTGCAAAAATAGTAAATTTTACTAGTAAATTCTTCGATTTTAGTAAATTTACTATTTTAGTAAATTTACTACTTTTGCAGACTCAGGGTGCAGTTGGGCGCGAAGCAAACGGTCGGTCAAACCCAGCCAAGTTTTGAAGTTGCATGGATGCTGCCAACATGTTGAAGCGGGAAAGTACCTTGACCCTCAAACTTCAAAGGTGTGACAAGTCTGGCCAGTGACGCCAGTTTTGCTAGCAAACTCCACGGCTTTCTCCGTGAAGTACCACATCAGCACTTTGATGTGGGCTGCTTTCCAAACACCAGTGAGGGTTGGCTCAGGCTCCTGCAGCCCAGTGTTGGCCACGGTGAGAAGCAGCTTGCGCACAGATATCCTTTGTTGGTTTCAGAGGTCCGCTGGAAGCACCCTACAAAGTTGAACCACCTAACACAGCTTTCTAACGCGAAAATGATTAAGCCAATGGTCCTTTTCTCCTTGAAGGTTGCTAGCATTTCCACACTGAACTGCTTGAGCTTCTCTTCCAGGGTACCAGCAGGGGCAAGACAATCATGGTCAAGGAAATCAGCTAGGAGGCTGGAGACAAGATCACGGCCCACTCCAAGATAGACATTGTGCATAATGTCGTGGAGGCACGTGCCAAGGGTCCATCCTGGCACACGTGCCCATGGAGAGGGCGCAGGCTCTGTCGCAAGGTATGTCTCGTGAGAAACCTCAGTAAGATGTCGCGGCAGCCCGTACCGGAAATCCCGATACGTAAGCGCATGGTCGTACCGCTCTGTTGGACGCTGCGCCATGCACGACTCACAGATAAAGCGGCATTGGTACCACCTGGAAAAAGCATTTGCTTCTGCGCGGGCTTTGTTGTCGAATCGGCAAGCAAAGTAGCATGCCCTGCGCATCGGCAAACTTAATTAAGGCGCATGCAAAACAAAAAGGAAAGACTTATTTCAACTCAGCTAGCCTCCAGCCGTTGGCAAGCGGCTGGCCACACAACTGGCCACGGACAGACTTGGGGTCAAACTTCTCTCCGTCAAGCCCAGCCATAGGCCATGTGCCACACGTGGCCGCTTTCATGGACCACGCAATGAGCTCGGCGACACGCTTGTGGACTTCGTGCTTTACCTCACCCACGCAGGGCGCACGCACACGCACACACACTTAAACTCCAAATGGAGAGTGCTAATCTTTCGAGTACAACTGATGAGTCTCGAGTACAACTGATAAGTCTCGAGTATGATGAGGTTCGACTCCTGTAGTTACTTTAACAGGGACACACAGAAGCAACGGCAGTTCAGGGGGGGACCAAAAGGACATTCAGAACAACACAACCATCTCGGCAGGTACGTCTGACTGATCAGGTCAGATATCAGCGCAGGTCACGACCCTCTTCGTTGGGTCACCGGTCGTGACTGCGGGTGACCCCCCTGCTGAGAAACCGAAGGGTGGTGACAGGGCATTCTGTCACTCCGCACACACACACACCCACCCGCCCACACACACAAACACACAGCCACACACACACACACTTGAACTCCAGATGGAGGGTGCTAATCTTTCGAGTACAACTGATGAGTCCTGAGTACAACTGATGAGTCTCGAGTACGACTGATAAGTCTCGAGTACGATGAGTTTCGACTCGCAACGCACTCGGTTTCCCTCTTATAGTCTCGAAAACGTTACAAGGTTCAACATGAAGAACACACAGCGAGAGAAACAACGGGCCAAAAGGACTTTACAGCACCAACTCCAAATGTCGCAGGTACGTCGGATTGATCAGATCCGATATCCCATGACTGAGGTAGCTTCGTTGAGTGCGGTCCCTCAGTCATGCCGCACTCCCCTGCGTGATAAATTGTGGCGGCAGGGTATTCTGCCACTCCGCACACACACACAACACCTGCACACCCGCGCACCCGCACACCCGCACCCCCACACACACAACCCCCGCACCCCCACACACACACCCGCACACTCACACGCGCACGCACACACACACACACATGCGGACGCCATAAAGCCATTGCAGGCAAAGGGGTCAAACTGCGGAAGTTCGAAAGGCAAGAGGTAAAACGGAACGGCGTGCGCTTCTTTAAGCGCAAACCTCAAGCTTGTCTTGACCAAGACTCTTTTGGGTGCTGCATGTTGCTGTGCGGCACGATCACGCACGGGAATTTGATGTCAAACACCTCGAGCCAGCAGAGGCCCACTCACTGTGGGTCACAGCCCCCTTCCTCTCTCTTGTTGTTAGCCAACACACCCAATGGGCTCGAGGAAAACATTTCGAGGCAAGGGGCATCGCCGGCTGCAAGGGCGCAGCTGACAGACCACACCATGAACTCGGAGTTCCGGAAAAACTCCGCCCCGTCAATGTGGAAGCTGAATGGTAGGAGTCCTCAATTTACGGTGATCAGTTTACAGTAGCGCCACCTTTAGACGACGCGTTGTGTAGTTTGAAGGGAGGGAGCAGGGGTTGACGCTTCGACAAAAAATAGCCTTCCTATGTGCGGAGAGGGGTTCAAAGTCTCCAACTATCCTGCAATCGCTTGTTTGGTGGGAAGGGGCTGCAAAAGGGCTCCCAGAAATCTGTCTTGCAAGAGGGGAGCTTCCGCGATCGGAGCACTCCTCGAGCGCAGGATGGCTCTTCCACTCTGTCAGTGTGGAGCAGTGAGCCCAGAACTCAGCGATGGCAGACCGGCTTCTGCCGCCGAGGAAGGTCTTTGCAAACTGTCAGGGGGCTGCGTTTATCAGCAAAGGATCGCTCTATTGCCTTGTTTGCCGGTTGGGGGTCTTCTTGGAAAAATAGCCCGGGCGCATCTTATTGTTGGTTAGATGCATTGACCAAAAACACGAAACCTTAAACGCAAGGCGTGTTTTCCTGCATCGCCAGTGTTTTGCCGTGGGTGCCCAGCACGCGCCTGATCCGGGCCTGCCTTGACCACTGCGTGCAGAATTTCATGCGGAAGGAGCGTGGGGATTTCCAGCTCCACCAAGTTCATTGAATCATTTACCTTCGGAAACTTTTCCAGGGACAACTCTGTTTCGCACTTGGGTTGCCAATGGTATTTGACAAGGTGCTTGAACCTGAAACTTTACCATGTAGGTGTCGAGGCTCACATCGAACAAATTTTTTGTCCACCTATGTAGGTCCCTCTCTTCATTGGCCCAGTGCTTCCCACCAGAACCGAGAGTTGCAAATGCCTTCACAGCTGCCTTTGGCTCCCCGTCCAAGCAGGCCGACTGAGCTAGACTTGCAACTGTTCTCACAGTTGCCAACCCCGAGCCCACCAATCCTTAGACCGCAAAAATGCAGAAAAGTGATTCCAATGACTTTGTTTCGAACTGTTCGGATGAGGCTACGCAGCCCAAGAAGCTCACAAGGTGCTCCGCCTGGTAGCTTTTGTCGTAGCTCTCAAACTTGCCACGCCTGGCAAGCAGAAAGGAAACCACAGGCTGCGCGGGCTTTTTAGGCCTGGAAACTGCTTTCGAGTCTCGGCGCCCAGGCTGGGGCGCGTTCCGGTTTTGGCTATGGCCTCAGCGCCCAGGACAGGGGCTGGGCCAACGCGTTGTTTTGCCAAACACTAGAATAAACATCCACGGTTTTTTTCCAGCAATCGAACGCTGCGCTCAAATGTGTTTGGTCTGGTGGCATTGCTGACCGCTGCGGATTTGCTGCCTAGGATCCGAAAACAAGTCACTGAGTTCTTGCTGGTGTTCGAGATGGTTGTTTGAAGGGTTATGAGGGGCAGCCACCGCTTGTTTGCAATAGCCACAATCTCAAAAAGACACGCGCTCACTTCTCCTCTGTTTTCTTCTTGGCTCTGCCCTTAGCTTTTGCTTTGCTTTTCTTCATGAGCCCCGACAAGAGTCCGCGCGCAGCTGCCTCCACAGGCAGTCCCCCAGGCAAAACATTTTAGGGGAGCAATACAATTGTTGTTAAATGTTGCTGTGTTAGGGGAGCCATTTTTGCACGGGAACAAAAACAACACCCAAGAGAAACTTGAGAGACAAGCGGCTTCCTGGTTTGCCCAAGAAAATTCCAGCTGCTGACGCACTCTGACTGACTTTGACTGACTGACTGGCTGGCTGACTGACTCAATACTCAATACGACTTGACTGACTGACTGACTGACTGACTGACTGTCTGACAGGACTGACTGAGTGACTGACCGACTGATTTTGCTGACGGAGTGACGACTGACTGACTGACTGACTGACTGACTGACTGACTGACTGACTGACTGACTGACTGACTGAGTTTTTTGCTTGCTGCCTGACTCACTGACTGACTGACCAACTCACTCACTCAGTGCTGACTCACTCACTAATGAGTGACTGGCTGGCTGACTGACTGGCTGACTGACGGACTGAATTACTGACTGACTTGCTGACTGACTGACTGACTGATGACTGACTGACTGACTGACTCACTGACTGACTGACTGACTGACACTGAGACTGACTGACTGAGTGACTGACTCAGACTGACGGACTCACTCACTGACTGACTGACTGACTGGCTGACTGACTGACTGACTGACTGACTGACTGACTGACTGACTGACTGACTGACTGACTGACTGACTGACATTGTGTGACCGACCGTGACTTTGAAACGCCTTTTGCAGGGCACTAAGTGTGTTGGGATTTGTTTGCCGTGCCCCTACAAACCAAAAGACATCTCTTCAGCGCCCCATGAAACAACTGCGCGGAAGCTCCACTTGTCTTTCCGCCATGAAACACCCACCAAAACTCTGTCAACACCAAACTATGTCAAAACCAAAGCTGTTTGTTTTGGGTCGCCCACCACTCAGGTCGTCAGGAAGCACTGGGCTTTGCGGCCGCCCTTGAACTCTTTCACAGGTTTGCGAAGATGCCCCTCTGTTACACGCGGGCGGTTTGCCCTTCAAAACCATTTGACATGTTGAAAGAAAAAGTGGCACGCAGCGTTTGCACTTGCGCGGGTCGTTGGGCCCTGCGCCTGCGCTTTCTCAAACCACTCCGCTTTCTGCTTTGACTCGCGCAGAAGCTTCTGCATGGTGTGGTCGGTGTCTCCGCACCGGCAGGCCGTTTGCATGGCGCCATAAAGTTTTTCTGTGTTCTTAGAGAAGGTCAGCAGCTCCTCCACGAGCTGCCCTCCGTACTGGACCCCCCGCAAGGATAGGGACAACTTCCTTGATTCGGTGCTTTGGTTCAGCACATCGTTCATGGTGCCTTCCACTTGCCTCGGCGTGAAACAACAAACTCAAGGGATTTTTTGGGTGTGCTGGCAAAAACCAAACGAGGGGCCCAGTCGCAATGTGTTTTTTGTGTTCAAACGCCTCATTGCTGAACGTACGCCAGCAGAGCTGGAGGGCGGAAGAAAGGGCATGCGCCTATAGACAAACAAAACACCCCATGCCCGCACACCTTATTGGTCGAGTTGGCTGCCGCTGTCGAGTTGGCAAGTGGAGCGCCCTGTGCTATTTATTTGCGCCTAACCTTGAGACAGCGCTACGCCTGCCACGAAATCTGTACTTGAGCTTGCGAACGTGCCGCCTGCCACAAAATCTGTACTCGACCTTGCGAAACTTTCTGTCTTTCTTTAGTTCTTCTCTCGTTCTTTCTCGTTCTTTCTCTCTCTTTCTCACTCACTCACTCACTCACTCACTCACTCACTCACTCACTCACCCACCCACCCACCCACCCACCCACCTCCCTCCCTCCCTCCCTCCCTCCCTCCCTCCCTCCCTCCCTCCATTACGCAGATCTATCAATTTATCTATCTATTTGTTTGCGCCTGCCACGAGAGTCTGTACTCTGCGCTGTCGCTGCCACTAAATCTGCGCGCTTTCTCGCGAAAGTGCTGCGCCTGCCAGGAAATCTGCACAAAGCGATTCACGAACCGCGCGACTCATCCAAAGTGCTGCGCTTGTGACGAATTCTGACGCCCATGAGAACAAAATGATGCTCCTGTCACGAAATCTGCATGTCAGGTTGGCAAAGTGCTGCACCTGCCACGCAATTCAATCCTAGCGAAAACCTGAACTCTCCGAACCCGCTGCCGGCGGCGAGACAGTGGCGACCGTGTGCAAAACAGAGCTACCCTTCGAGTGTTTCGCATGCAGGCAACTCTACTTTCGTAGTTTGAACCTTTTCTATCTAAACTACTTCTGGCCAGCTCCAAGAAAAGACTTTTAAAGCAGCTGTTGCAAAGAAATCGCGTGGAATGTTTGAGCCAGGAAACTCTTTCAGGGTAGCAGGCGCAATTTCCTCGGCCGGCGCTTCCTTCCTGGCCCTCTTGGCCGGCTTGGGTTTCGCGGTTGCCCCAAACGTAGATTCCAGAGCGTTCTTCTCGCCTTCTGCTGTGGCGGTGCACAGGCTGGGAAGCGCGCCGGCTGCTAGCGGTCCTGCCGAGGATGTCACTGCCTCAAGCAAGGTGCGGTCAGGCTGCTGGATTGTCGCCTTGAGGGACATTTTTTCCCCTGTGCTGTCTTCTCTCCAAAACCTCCTGGCTTCGCCCACGTAATAGTAAACCTCCTTCAGGGTCGATGAAGGGAACGGGAGTTTTGAAACAACTTGTTTTGCCCTAAAAGGGAAAGCCCGTCACTCCTCAAAACTGAGTCGGATTGTATTTTGCGGGTGGCTACATCTACTAGAAGACCTTGGTGGAAGACAAGCCAAAAATGTTTGGGAACCCCCTCCTCTTCATCCTCCGGAAAATCCTCATCGTAACACCACATCCCTTTGCTTCGTAGCAAATTCATGAGCCGTTCTGCTTTTGCTTTTGGGTAGTCCTTGAGTATGTCACGGGCCTTTTTGCCAGCCCTGCCAGACCGCGCCGCGTTCTTCACCTCGACGTGTCTCTCCATGTGTAGGGCGACCCTTGGATGGGCGCGTGCTCAAAAACCACAGTTTGCGGCAGCGCAACAAAAGGAAAACATGGCTCAGGCAAGGCGCTCCTCGAGCGACTTGTTGTTCTGTAACCAAAGGTTGAACAAGTCGAGCTTATCCTTGCTGAGGTGGCCTGCTAGGCTTGCAGGGAACTTTCGGCGGTCTTGAACTTGGCGAGCAAACACATCCCACTCCCGCTTGTGGGACACACCTTGGCACGAAGGAGGCACGCAAGGGGCTTGACTACGAAAAGACAGGCCAGAGCGCCCCCAAACACCCCATGTTACTCCCGAAGAAGCGCTACAATTTCTTGTTGACCATGCCACGCTTCATTAATTTAAGAGGAAGCCAAAACACCGGCTTGCTGGCAAACAAGGTCAGGGCGCTGTTCGCTCTCACAGGCACGATGGCTGACAACTCAGCTGCCGCTGCGATCTCCCTGCCTTTCTCACCTTTGCTGCTGCTGCTCTGCTCGTCTGCTGGGACGATCTGGGTCTCCTTGTCACCCTTGTAGCTCGGCAAGGGCTTCAACTTCAAGGCAGGCGGTCGCTTTGGAGCTGTTTGCCCCGGCTGCTGCTCTTTCGCCTCAGCCTCCTCATCCTCATCGTCCTCCGACCTCTCCTCCTCAGACTCGCCCTCTTCGGAGCTCTCGTGAGCAGCCTCGGCCTCGCTCTCTGCGTCGGCTGCGTCCTCTACGTCAGGCTCGCCCTCTGCCTCCGCTTTCTCCTCCGCCTCTCCGTCACTCTCGCTTTGCTCAGCCTCCTCAGAGTGGCTGGGGCTGTCGTCGCAAGCGGTCATCTCTTGCAGCGCGTCCTCGCCCTCTTGCAGCTCATCCTCGCACTCCTCCAAGTCATCGCTGCCTTCCCCCCCACCCTTACTCGTCTCCAGCCACTGCAGGAGGTTGTCGATGTCATCTGGCGATGGCTCATCTTCCGGCAGCTGCGTCATGTCCCCGTCCTCCTCCTCAGTCTTCTGCTTCTTCGCCTCCTTCTCGTCCTGGTTCGGCGCCTCGTCGTCCTGCCCCGTGCCCGGCTCGCTGGCAGCAGCGTCGCCCTTCGCCTTCTCTTCGCCGCTCTTCTCCTTTTTCTCCTTCTTGTCCTTCTTGTCTTTCTTGTCTTTCTTGCTCCTTTTCTCCTTCTTGTTCGTCTTCCCAGTCCTCTTCTCGTCCACCTTCTCTGTCTGCTGCCCCTTCTTGTCCGCCTTCTCCGTAAGCTCCTTCTTGCCCACCTTTTGCTGCTTGTCGGCCTTCTCTACGCACTGTCTCTTGTCCACCTTCATCACCTGCTCCTCTTTGTCCACCTTCTCCGTCTCTGTCCCCGCATTCTTGTCCACCTTCTCTGTCTGCCTCTTGCCCACCTTCGCCGTCTGCCTCTTGTCCTTCGTCGACTGCTCCTCCTTGCCTGCCTTCTCCGTCTCCGCCCCCGCCTTCTTGTCCACCTTCTCTGTCTGCCTCTTTTCCACCTTCCCCGTCGTCGCCTTGCCCGCCTCCGCCGTCTGCGTCTTGTCTTTCGCCACCGGCTCCTTGTCAGCCTTTCCTGTCTGTTGCTTCACCTTGTCCTTCTTGTCCTTCTTGTCTTTCTTCACACCCATGTCCTTCTTCTTGGTTTTGTCTGCCTCATCGCTCGCCTCCACTGCCTTCTCGCCACTGCGCACTTCCACTGCCTCGCCGTCCTTCACGTTCTTGCCCTTAGGCGTGCCGTACACGAAGACGCGCTTAGCAGGCACCGTAGAAGCCGTTGTGGTTGTCGAAGTCGCAGAAGGCGCTGGGCTGGAGACCTTGCGCCCTTCCGCGCTTGCACGCTTTCTGCTTGCCTTATCTGCCTTCTCAGCCATGGTCAGAGCCAGCTGAGCCAAGCAGCCGGAGCAATTTGCCCTTGAGTACCAAAGCCAAAGTGGGGCCTGGTTCCCCCCACAACCTCAAAAAGAGGCCGACAAAACCTGGCTTAGGAATGCTCTTTTCCCTTCTTCCCTTGGACTGAAATAGAAGTGTAGCTTTATCACCTTGAATGTTTAAAAGTCAGAAGCGCTGGCAACGTTCAAAACGCGTTTCCGCCCAAAGAATCGGGAGTGAAATTTGCAGATTCCATCAAGTGACAGTTAGCGCCATGATATGTTCGAAGTTCAGAGAGCACGCCCTTTGGAGAGTTGGGAGCGCATGCGGAGATGTCAACCCCGCAAAACAAGCTTGCTATTTCCTTTGACGGGAGCCCAAAACCACGAAACTGCCAGTTGGGGTCAACCACCAAATCTCACATCCGTTCAGATTGAAATTTCGGAACCCTTTCTTCCAAACAGGCTGGGGTTCCAAGCTGCGACTGTTGGTTTTTGGAGGCTTGCCGCGATTTGGAGCACATTGCTAAGCTTCGTAGCCACTCCCAGCAGGCTATAAAGTGAGGTGTTGCGCGCTTTGTGCGCCGCCAGCTGCGGCAGACCAGCATGAGACACGCACCTACAAACCGCGGCAATTCGCTCCAAACCGCGGCAATTTCGCTTCAAACCGCGGCAAGGCAAATGACGAGAAAACACAAGTGAGGTTGCGCGCGTTGTGCGGTTTCAGCTTCGTAAGACCGCAATGAGAAACACGGGTCCTACAAACCGCGGCAATTCGCTCCAAACCGCGGCAATTTCGCTCCAAACCGCGGCAAGGCAAATGACCAAAAATAAAAAATGTGTGTGTGTGTCTTTCCCGCGCCAAGGCCAGAGCGGGCTTGGCCAATGTCCTTCATCACCAAGCGAGGCATACCTGCCACAGGACCGGGGTGTGGGAGGGTGGGGGCTGGTGGCAAGGCAGACAGATACGAAACCATAGCACTCCCTCTTTTTCGCACACGGCGCTGTCCAACACTTGAGAATCAGTGTTTGAAAGCATTGTGCGAGGTGCCACTTTTGCAAGTTCAAAGAACACTTTCTCCTCATTGGAGCCAAGCGTTAGTTGCATGAATTGCCACACGCTTAGCCATGCGGCACGGTCCATCAGATACTGCAACTCCAAGGAGCTGCGCGCAACGCTTGCGCATCCCTGAAGCTTCTCACCGCCTTTTTGGAAATCATTTGGCCCAACACTTGACGGAAAGATCAAAGAAAAGGGGTCACCAATTAATCTTGTTTTTGTTGATGTCTGGAAGTGTTTACACCATATCAAACCCATCTGTCAAATGTCTGACTTTGCATTCAGCGCCAAACACCAAACACAAAGCGCTGGGTCTAATTTCGCGTTCGTGCCATCTCACGAAGTCAGGTAATCCAAGACGGGTTGCAGGTCAGCGTGCGCCACCCAATAAGCCAGCTGTTTGGCAGCTGCGTGGGCAGACAACTGCTTCTTCTTTTGGCTGTCGCCGCTTAGGAACTTGAGGGCTCGCTTGCGAACGTGGTCCTGATGCTTGGTCCGCAGGCGCGCCAACGCACGCCCAAACCTCAGATTCGCGCAAACGCGAGAGGCCGAAAACGGGAAACGCTGCTTTAAAAATGCCCGAAGGCTTGCTTCTTTTTGATCCCGTTTGCCTGGGGCATCCCCAGCTGATTGGCTCAGCACCGACCGGCTTTCGCTCCGTTTTCCTGACTGGCAAAGGCGGGTTCCTCGTTGCCAAAAAACACCCAGTCGGTTCAACTCCTTGACAAGGGTGCCAAGTAAAAGCTGCGCACGCGTTGTAGGAGGGTGGCTTTGAGGGGCCCTAGCTTTTCTACCAGAAAAACACATGTTTGGAGGTTCCCCAAGTTCAAACATCTACCAGAGCACCCTGTTTGTAAGAAACCACTGTTGCGGCTTCTTGCAGTTGCAACAGCCCATACACTATGTTTCCTGACATGTGCCAGGTATACTCCAGCAGAGCTGGCGGAAGTTTCTGGAAAGGACATGTGCCCCTCATGCCCGCGCGCCTTTTGGTTTAGTTGGCTGCCGCCGTCGGCTTGGCAGGCGGAGTGTTGTTTGCTGTATGTTTCTTTCTTTCTTTCTTTCCTTCTTTCTTTCTTTCATTCATTCATTCATTCATTCATTCATTCATTCATTCGTTCATTCTCCCTCTATCTCTTTCCATTTATTCTACCTATCTGTCTACTTAACTGTCTATCTACCCATTTATTTGTCAATATACACATATATATATATATGTCTATCTATGTATCTAACAATCTATATCTGTATCTGTATCTATATCTATATCTGTGTACATATCCATATCCATATCCATCCATCCATCCATCTATCTATCTGCACCTGACCTTGCGAAAGTGCTGCGCCTGCCACAAATCTGCACCGTAGACCGGGACGCCTTCCCAAAGTGCTCACGAATCCCGACGCCCATGAGAACAACACCTGAGCCTCAGGTTGCCAAAGTGCTGCGCCTGCCACGCAATTCAATCCTAGCGAAATGAAAACCTTGCGCGGCCGTGTCATGGAAAACAGAGCTGCCTTACGCGTGTTCCGCATGTGGGCGACTTTTCGTACTTCGGAAGTTTTCTGACTAAATTTCCTTTGATGATAACACTCCGCATCTGATGTTTTCTGCCACCCATGTCTTTCTTAGTTGTAAGAAGACACTCAAGATGTCTCATGCCGCAAAGGCGCGCAAGGGGGTAAGTCTGACTAGACTTGAGAGCTCTACCCCCCTTGACCCGGTCACGACCAGCCCGGTCTTTGTAGCGACGCACCATCTCAGGAGCGCTGGCGTGCGCTGGAGCGGAAGAGCCAGTGACGGGCCTGAAGGCGTGGATCTCATCGATCTCTGCAAAGTCTAAGTTGCGCGCAAATGGTGGGGGGCTCAAGTGAAAAGTCCTGGAACGTGAAAGGTTGGTGATCGCTTTTTTTTTGAGGGGCTCACTTGTCAAAGTGAGATGGAAAGAGTTTCAAACAGCGCAGAGGGGCTGCTGTAAAGCCAAGTGGGCTTCTGCGAGGCCCCATTAAAGTCGCACATATTCAAGAACTTGCGCACCACTTTCTGTTTCTTCATCAGGATCTGCATGGCAGGATGGAATTGCATGAGGGATCCACGTGGTTGCTCCAGGCACCACCAAATCCCACGGCTCGAGGCCAATAGAATCAAAATGACACAGCGGTAAAGCATAGTGTTGCCAGCTACCGCGCTGGGAGAGTAAGGAGATCCTTCTGGCCGGGATCGGCTCCTGCCAGTGGATCCTCGACTCCTCAGACAAAGCCAAAAAACTGCGCAACGCAGCTGGCGCCCGGAGAAATCTTTTCTGAAGCAGCGCTAAAACGGGAAATGTTCTTTCCTGGCAAGGCGCAGGTACACCCAACTAGAACACACAGGTGCGAGGGTCAAGTGACCTCCTCGCTTTAAGTTCAGTATCTGGAAGCAGGCGTGGATGTAGCCCTTGGTGCCCAAAATGTTCATCATCTCGGGATCATATTCCACATCATAGGCCATAGCGGTCCGACCCTCCTTTTACAGGTTTCAATTTCAGTCCTCCTGTTAGACTAAACCACACACAAACAACACTGTGCAGAATTGCGTCCTTGCCAAGACATTACACTACTGCGCGCCCCGTTGCAAAGCGACGCACGCACACGCGCAAAGGCAAACAAACGAACACACATACACACACGCACATACACACACATGCCTACACACGTACATACCTACAGACCTACATACCTACACCTACATACATACACACACATACATACACACACACATACATACATACATACATACATACATAGATACATACATACATACATACATACATGCGTACACACATACACACACACATACATAGGCACACACACACGCAAATAAACATGCGTGTGCGTTTGTTCACACACACAGAGACAAACACGCAAGCACACACACGCATACATTCAAACTCATCCGTTTGTCTGTTCGTTCATTGAATATACAAAGGCAAGCACGGGCGCAAAACCAACGCAAACACGAGCAACAACTCAAACACAGACACAAACACCGACACACACACACACACAGACTTCCGCAAGCGCGACTTGTGTCTTCAGAGCCGACGTACTTCTAGCGCGCGCGGATGCGCATAGACAGACAGACAGAGAGACAAGCAGACAGACACGCGCACACACACACACACAGACACTTGCGCGCGCGCCCACACGCGCCCCAACGCGTGCGCATGCGCACTGTTACACACGCACGCACCGCGCGCACCGTGCTTGATTCCAAACTAAGTACGAGGGCTCCCGCAAAGAATCCAGGCGTGCGCTTTGCAGTAGGTCAGTCGCGCAACTCACGTTTGAGGGCGCCGTTTTGTTTACGCATCTACGCCTGCTGTTAGAAACAACGTCATCGCCCTTTGAAAGATCTGCGTCCACATACCTACAGTACATCATTATATTACACCACTGCGCTCTACTGCGTTTTTTGCGCCACGCTACACTACAGTACGTTACACTCACACATGTGCGCAGACACATGGACGCGCAAACAGGTTGATGCTGTCTGCCCCCAGTCCTCAATCTCTGCGCGGCTGACCGCTGCCTGTCCACTGAACAGCTCTACGTGGTCGCTCGGCCAGTTCCAGTTCAAGCCAGGAAGAGCGAAGATCAGCGCAGCCAGCACTGACAGGACCTCACAACCCTCTATTGTGACCAGCTGCCCTGCCCTGAAACAAAAACCCGGGCTTGGACCAAAGCCAAATTGGAACCCTTCATCTCCAAGATTGACACGCGAACAAATTGCAAAGGGCGCGTTATAGTGTGAAAAAGGAATAGTTGCAATCGTTCATTCGACAGGCCACCTGGTCACGTTGCGGCATTACCGTTCCGGGTGAAACTAAACTCCGCAAAGGGGAGCTAAACAAGTCATTTCAGTGTCCGCTCAGCGTTGCAAACAGGCCCTTATCAACTGGGTGGGTGGGGTGGCCTTAGTTCACAGAAAAGCCTGCGAAAGGCCGGTGGTTGTTGTAACCGCTGGACTTGCGGCTGACACATGGTGACACATTCTTCATGCCCCAAACTGGTGTTTGCTCAATCTTGGTCACTCTTTTTGGTTGACGCGGCCCATTTGTGTTTCGGTTGACCCTTCAAAACACCCAACATTGAACCTAAGCAGGCGCAACATGAATGAAGGTTTTTGTTCACCGCGACGTTCCCCCTACAAAACCCACTTTAAAAAAGGAAGCTCTCGCTTAGCTTTTGGACACTGGCCTGCGGGGCCCCCAGCAAAGATAGTCCGTGCATGGTCCACTTGCGCTGCTTGTCGCGCATCGAGCGGGCCGGCTGCGGACTCACGAGGCTGAGCGGGACTCTCTTCGCATCCCTGAGCGTCTGCTTTTTGATGGGCTTCTTGGCTTTTCTGGGGCCCATTGCCAGCAGGGGAGCGCGGCAAGGCGCCAGGCCGACTGGCGCTGCTTTTTGAGCGAATCAAGGGCGTCATAAACTTTCAGCACACATATCAGTGCCAGGTAGGTGGTGGTCCTTGGCTGGCCCTGACACTCTTTTGGGTTTGGTTGCGCAGAACCTGCGCATCCGGCCTCTGAGGCTGGCGAGCGCCAACCAACATGCAGATCAACCTGCGCAAGCCGGAGGACTGGTCAGCGTGGGCGTTGGCTTCAGTAAATTAAATCTACATTCTTTCGAGCCCGCCTCCCCAGTTGATCTGAATGAATTGCAGACGCCGCGAAAAAACGGCTGGTGGTCACGGGCGCTGCAGTGCTGCTCAGATGCGTGCTCACAACGCGCAGAGCTTTCCAGAGGTTGCAGCTAACAAGTGGAGGTACGTTTAAAGGGTTTTTAAATAAAGGCTGCGAACAAATGGCAAGCTCTGGAAAGCCGCATTCAGTGTGAAGCGAGTAGTATGGTTTTCCACGGACTTCCATTGCACCATCGTAGCCTGTTAGCCGAATTGCATTCTCGCAATGACGAACTGACCCCTCAAGCTGCAAGCTTTGGTGACCGCTGCAAACGTTAAGGTTCTTTGTTGGAAACAGAACTAGGCAATTACAATCAACCTTGGTGCAAAGCTTGCTTTCACCCAGCAGCATCCCAGTGAAGAGCAACTTCAGCAAATCTCTCGGTGAAATGAAGAAATGGTGTTAGTTCTGTTCTTTTTGCAACAGGTAGCACAGCTTGGTAGAAGTTGCTCAAAGCAATCACGGGCAGACAAATCCTGCCCGCGTGATTGCAACATCCCACGCTGCACAGGCTCCCCCGTGTTTTGAAAACGTGACCTGTCCAGTCGGTCCCTCGGACCCCTCAGCAACCCGCTTAACAAAATAAGCTTTGCTTCGGAGCAAAACTTCAACAGCAGCGCCTCCGGCGCTCAGTGTGTAACTATGCGCTCCATAGTATGAGTGATCGCGGAGGGGGTGGCTCTGAGGGGGAAGCATGGACACGTCATAGCTGGCATAGGTTTTCTTGTCGAAGTCAAACGTGTAGGCCTGCTTCTTCGCAGGCTTCAGGGCACCCTTCACCGGCTCCGGCCTTTTGAAGCTGGCTTTCTTGTCGTCGGTTTTTTTCGTTTTCTTGGCTGCTGCTGCCTGCTTGGGCGTCTCCTGTTTGCTCTGCTTCTGCTTGCTCTTCACGCGCTCCTGACAGAATTCTCACGCGGGGAACGTGCGGTGTCTGTGTGTGTGTGGGGGTGTGCGTTTGCGTGTGCGTCGTGCGCAAGCGCGTGCGTGCGTGGTATGTACGCGTGTGCGTGCTTGCGTGCGTGCGTGCGTGTGTGTGTGTGTGTAACGCACGTGCGTGCGTGCGTCTGTCTCTGTCTCTGTCTCTGTTTCTGCCTCTCTCTCTCTCTCTCTCTATCTCTCTTTCTATCTCTGTCTATCTCTCTCTATCTCGCTCTCGCTCTCGCTCTCTCGCCCTCTCTCTCTCTCTCTCTCTCTCTCTCTCTCTCTCTCTCTCTCTGTCTCTCTCTGTCTCTGTTTGTGTCTCTCTCTCTCTCTCTCTCTGTCTCTGTCTCTGTCTCTGTCTCTCCCTCTCTTATCGGTCTCTTTATGAAAAACCTGTACATAGTTGTGTATGTATGCGAGTATGTATGTACGTATGTATGTATGTGTGTGTGTGTGTGTATGTGTCCATGTGTATGTGTGTGTGTGTACAAGCAGGCTATCTGAATGTGTGTGTGTGTATGTGTGTATGTGTGTATGTATGTATGTATGTATGCATGTATCTATGTATGTCTGTGCATGTATGCATGTACGCGAGTCAATGAATGTGTGTCTGTGTGTCTTTGCATCTGTGTATGTGTGCAGCTAAGTATGATTACGTTGTAGGTGTGTATCTTTGTAAGTGCATATGCGTGTGTGTGTGTAAGTAAATGTTTGCAGGTGTGAACGTATGTGTGTAAGTGTGTGTGTGTAGGTAGGTGTATGTGTGTGTGTGTGAGCGTCTGTGTGTGTGTACGTAGAGGTGTGTGTGTGTGTGTGAGCGTCTGTGTGTGTGTGTACGTAGAGGTGTGTGTGTGTTTGTGTGTGTCTGTGTCTGTCTGTCTGTGTGTGTGTGTGTGTCTGTGTGTGTCTGTGTGTGTCTGTGTGTGTGTGTGTCTGTGTGTGTCTGTGTGTGTGTTCGTGTGTGTAAAATGTAGGTGCGTACGTGTGTGTGCGTATGTTTTTGCGTGTGCGTGCGTGCGTGCGTGCGTGCGTGCGTGCGTGCGTGCGTGCGTGCGTGCGTGCGTGCTGCGTGCGTGCGTGCGTGCGTGCGTGCGTGCGTGCGTGCGTGCGTGCGTGCGTGCGTGCGTGCGTGCGTGCGTGCGTGCGTGCGTGCGTGCGTGCGTGCGTGCGTGCGTCCGTCCGTGCGTGCGTGCGTGCGTGCGTGCGTGCGTGCGTGCGTGCGTGCGTGCGTGCGTGCGTGCGTGCGTGCGTGCGTGGGTGGGTGGGTGGGTGGGTGGGTGGGTGTGTGTGTGTGTGTGTGTCTGTGTGTCAGTGTGTGTCTGTGTGTGTCTGTGTGTGTCTGTGTGTGTCTGTGTGTGTCTGTGTGTGTCTGTGTGTGTCTGTGTGTGTGTGTTCGTGTGTGTAAAATGTAGGTGCGTACGTGTGTGTGCGTATGTTTTTGCGTGTGTGTGTGTGTGTGCGTGCGCTTGTCTGTGTGTACGAGTCAGTTCCTGCTTTTTACGCACGTGTGTAGATGCGCGTGTGAAGCTTCTCTTGTTCTTGTGTCGCAACGCATGCGTGCAAACACAGACAGGCGCGCGCGCTTTGAAGTAGCGAAGAGCCTTGAAGACGGGCTTGGGCGGCGTGGGCACCTCCGCAGCGCCGACAAAGGCAGGCGCCTTGCAGGCCGGAGTAAGCATCACAGCGTCGCCGCTAACCACGCCAGCGTTCTTCTGAGAAGGGCTAGCGCTGGACGCAGGCACGGTCGTAGTCGCATCATGAAAGGTCTGCTCTGCGTCGGCAGCTTCTGCAGCATCGCTCTCAGAGTCAGACATTGACACGTCTGGCTCAGAGCTCTGTGGCGAACGGTCCAGCTTTTCGCTGTAGGCTTTCCAAGCCATCTGCCCGTCAGGGCCAACTGGGCGGCAGCACATGCAATTGCTCCAGGACCGGGGCGCGCAAGGTGACTTTGTGACGGAGTCGTCAGTGTAGGTGCTGTCGGAGTCAGAGTTGGAGGACTGCTCGCCCATGTCCTGGTCGCTGTCTGCATGGTCAGCGTGCTTGTCGCCGCTGCGCGTTGGCTCGGTCTCCGGGAGTGGGATGAGCTGCGAGCCCTTGCGCTGGTGCGTGGCAAAGCGGCGCCAGAACGCTTGGTAGCGCTCCAGCTGTCCATCTCCAGCTGCCTGTGGGACCGGAGCAGTTTGGGAAGAGCATGGAGCGTCGCCTGGGTTTGGAGCACTGCCTGGTTTTTGCAGCTCTTGCAGCTGCCGCCTGCTCGCGCTGCCTGCTGCTGCTGGCTGCTGCTGCTAGTGCTGCTGCTGCTGCTCTCGGCCTCGCTCGCCTTGTCATTGCCCTCGCCGTCGATTTTGCTCTCGTCGTTGCCCTCGTCCTCGCTAGCGCTCTTGCTCTCGCCGCCGTCCTCGTCCTCGCCAGCGCTCTTGCCGTTGCCCTCGTCCTTGCTAGCGCTCTTGCTCTCGCCGCCGTCCTCGTCCTCGCCAGCGCTCTTGCCGTTGCCCTCGTCCTCGCTAGCGCTCTTGCTCTCGCCGTCGTCCTCGTCCTCGCCAGCGCTCTTGCCGTTGCCCTCGTCCTCGCCAGCGCCCTTGCTCTCGCCGTCGTCCTTGTCCTCGCCAGCGCTCTTGCCGTTGCCCTCGTCCTCGCCAGCGCTCTTGCCCTCGTCGTTGCCCTCGTCGTTGCCCTCGTCCGCATCCCCGCCCTCGTCTGCGACGCCCGACTCAGCCTACAAGGTCGATGCACTCTCGCACGTGGAGCACGCTTACGAAACTAAGCCCGCACACACAGAAAACCAACCAACAAACACACAAACACAGGGACAGACAGACAGCCCAAGAAAGAAGAAAGAAAAGAAGAGACAAATAGAAATAAAAAGAAAGGAGAAAAGAAGGAAGGAAGGAAGGAAGGAAGGAAGGAAGGAAGGAAGGAGGGAAGGAGGGAGGGAGGGAAGGAAGCAAGCAAGCAAGCAAGCAAGCAAGCAAGCAATAAATAAAGAACGAATGACAGGGAAAAACAAACACAACCAAGCAACCACAAAACACAAGCACTAAAAACATGCACACACACACACACACACAAAAACCCAAAGACAACCACATCACCCAGCCAACAGAAGCACCACTAACCGACAAGCGCACAAATGTGCGCGCCTATGGAAAGAACCAACTGCAAACTACACTTTGGGTAGTAATGTAGACTAAGCCAAGACAAACGAAACTGATCCCCAACAAATGAAAACTACTCAGCGAACTAAAACAAACAATCGAAACCAGTTCAAGCCAGACAAATTTTTTAAGACTGCAAGCAAGGGACAGATCGCGCGGGAGATTTGACAAGAATGGTTTTCAGCTCGGCCACCTTGGAATCCATACTTCCGTTGCCTGGGCTGCGCCAAGCTAATTAATGTAGCAGCGCGGGGTGCTTTTTAGGGCTTGACCAGCCAAGACTGTTGTAGACAAGAAACTGTTGCGAAAGAGATGTCTCAAACTTCCCATCAGCTTCTTAATTCGCTTGGCCTCTGCCAAGGCAAGAGTAGCTTTGGTGTCCTCAGATGTAGGAACAAGGAGGCCCTCTTCCAAGAACTTGTCTAGCAGCAACAAGGCGTCCGCGACAAAAAAGCCGGACGGCACCTGGCAGCCCCGCAAATGCTCTGCAACGCGTGATCTCTAAAACGGCCTTGGCCGGCGACAGGAGGCATACCTCCTTCAACCACAGGAAGTTCTTAGACACGTCCTACACAAAAAGGTGAGGAACACGTTGCAACACCTTGCTCAAGATCCAACCCAGCAAGCGGTCCTGAAAGCTCGGCCGGGCAATTTCATTGCCAAGACTAATGATTTTAGCCCCTGGCGCCAGCCGGTGGCCCCGCACAATCTGCAATGCCCGGTCAGGCATCGCATTCAGCCAGCTTGTTGCCAGCTCCTCCTTATCAGCAACGCACAGCACGTTTCAAAGGAACGGACTTGCGCCAGGGCTCGACCATGTTCAGCGTCCATGGAATGCGCCCCGGCCCTTAGCATCAAGGACATGACTGGTTGCAGGGACCCTCGGACAATTACTACAAGTTTGAACGCTGACAAGTAACGGGTTGAGCGCCAGGTCGAGCCCCCCAACTCCGGAATGCCATGCTTGTTCCCGGCAACAACAGCCATGGCTTGCTGCCGCACTAAGTTCGCGAAACCCCAGAGGCTGACTAAAAAGGCAAGCGGACACATACGTTGCCAATGAGCATCCTGCGCTTTCTTCGAGTTCTCGGGCCCACTGCAAGGCTTCCAAAGAATTTGGGTTGTGTGGGCCAAGGACCAAGGAAACCCTGGCTAAAAGGTAACAGGACCCGTCTGAAACGGTTACAACAAATCACAAGGTCTTGCGTCCCAGAAATCACAAATGAGCCATTGTGTTTCAAAAGGGCCAAGCGAAAACAAGCTACGAAAATGAGAATCGGAACCATCGAATCGGAACCATAGATGTCAGACAGGCGCCTAAGACTCCTCAAGCCAGAACCCCTCCCCCAAGAAACGAAAGCAAACGCGTGGTGGGTGTTCCTTTGCGTCTTGGCGCAGGACACCAGCTTCCGCGCCTTCTTTGCGGAAAATTGGCGTCGGGATGCTGGGAGCAGCCTCCCTCCAAACCCCGTATTTGCCAAGTGCGGGAATAAGTTCCAAACAGTTAAAAGGCAACAGCGGGGAGAACCGTCTGTGGGATCCTAAAAGAAAGATGTCAAAAGAAAGGCTTTGCGTGGGATCCAGTTTCATGATGTTTGTTCAAACTTGTAGTACCTGCAATCTGCGACGTTGCGCTTGTTCCCCCCCCCCCCGCACTGGGTTGTGTATTTGTTGCCGGTAACGGTGCTCTGTGTGGCCCTTGGATCCTACTGATGTACACCGAATGGATGTATTGACCAAGTCTCTGGTAAATAGATCTGTGAAAAATGTTGTGAGCGTGTCGCAAGTTGTTTCATCTCCAGCGCAATATCTGCGTAGATGAGGTGGGGGTGAGCGAGACTAAGTGGAGTTCAAAAACAAAGGGCCTTTTGTTCATCTACAGCAGAAAAATGTTTCATCACCCAGCCTGCCCGACCTGAACTGCAAAACTAGAAGCAAGAACAATGCGAGCGTGCTGTTTTGGCTCCTTTCGCTTTGAGCACGCCCCGTGTCCTTCCAAGAAAGGACAGCCCTTTGCAGACATTACGGGTCGGCTCTTCCAGCCACATGGGCCTGCAAACGGCAACTGAGCATTCGTGAAGTTGTCGTTAGGAGCGCAGTTGCCCAAAGGACAACTTTGGATTCTCTCGGTGGACTAAGGCGTCGGCGAGAACATATGTAAACATGTTTGAGGTCCTGGACAACGGAGAGGTGACTGACGGCACGCACGTCACCGCAGGGCAGCTGGCCCTGGCTCTCACCCCGTACGCTCAAGTAACGGACCTGGCGGTGAACACGGCAGCCGCCGGCAACAACGCGGCCGCCATCCAGTCCCTGGACGACAGAGTCACCGCAGAGCTGGCCTCCAAGCTGGACAGCAGCGCGCTGGCGCCGGCGATTGCGCCCCTGGCCACGGCGGCGGCCCTGGCCACCACGGACGGGCAGGTGGCCGCGCACGGAAGCAGCATCGCCGCGCTGCAGAGCTCGCTGACCACGGGCCTCTCCAACAAGGCAGACCAGTCGGCCTTCGACGTGCTGGAGGGCGTGGTTGCCACAAAGAGCACCCCGGACGGCGTGGACCTGAAGCTGTCCAACTACAGCACCACGGCGGCCGTGAACGGCTCCATCGCCTCGGCCAACAACGCCACGCTGGCCACGGTGGCCGCCAACTACGGCCTCAAGACGGTGGTGGACCAGCGCTCCATAGCGGCGAGGATCACGCCGCTGGAGGTGGACACCAAGGTGGCCACGGTGGACGGGTTGGGCACGCCGCTGGAGGTAGACACCAAAATAGCAAATGCGCTGCTGGGCCTCGCCACCGAGGCCTTCGTCGCAGCGCAGCTTGCTAGCCGGGACGCCGGCATCACGGCGCTCCAAGCCTCCAAGGCCGACACGGCGCTGCTGGCCTCGTACGCCACGAACGCCGCGCTCTCCGCCAGCGAGACCGCGATCCAGAGCGCCCTCGACGCAATCCTCGCGGAGCTCGCCGCCCTGCAGCTTTCCGGCAGCGGAGTTGTTAACGCGCCGGCCTGGGCGGGCTTCACAACTTGGGAGCTCCTTCGCGGAAGCAGCGTCGTTCGCAACCTGCACTTCGTGGCTCCTCTCTCTGCTGCGCTGCCCAACGGCGACGACACGCTGAGCATCACGGCAGACTGCTACTCCACGGCGGGCACTGACGCCGCCATAACAGCAGCCTTGCTGGCCTACTACACCTCCTCACAAGTGGACACTCTGTTGGGAGACTACCGCACAGGGGCCGCGCAGGACGCGGAGACGACCAGCGCCATCACGGGCGCACTGCTGGCCTACTACACCGCGGCGCAAGTGGACGCGTTGTTGGGAGACTACCGCACGGCGAGCGCGCAGGACACGCAGACGCAGGCCGCCATCACGGGCGCGCTGCTGGCCTACCGGACGGGCCCGGACCAGGACGTGTTCACAACTAACCAAATCACCTCGGCGCTGGTGGCGTACCGCTCAGCCGCAGACCAGGACACGGCGACGGCCTCAAGCGCAGCATCGCCAGCCACCCGCGCTGCCCAGCTCCAAACTCCACACCAGGCACAACGTGACGGTTTTTTGTTGGCCCAAACAAGCCTCGGAGTCCACGGAGGCATGCCTCGGGGGCCCGCTGCAGATAATCCAACACTGAAAAAAAGCAGTGCGCTTTCCGGACGACGGAGGGGCCGACGAGGTGGTGGCCGCCATAGGAGAGCAGATCCTGGCCCCCACGGACGTATCGCTGTCAAACTGGACGGTTCGCCCCAGCAGCGGCTGCAGCGTGGTCCTGGCCACGCACACCGCGGGAGTAAGCGTGGACGGCTACACCCTGACCCTGGCAGCGAACCCGTGGAACATTGTGCGCACCTACAACTTGACGCCCGGCAGAGAGCTCCTCTTCGCCTGCCGCTACCGGCTCGGCACGGCCTCCAACTTCGTGGTGTACATGTCCGAGGCAGACAACGTCTACGACCCCTTGTACGGCAGCTTCGTGGGCGACCAGGGTGCCTGGAGCACTGCCAAGATGTACTTCACAGTGCCTCCGAACGGGGTGGCGAAGCTGCACTTCGGGGCGCACTTCCAGGCGCCGGGCCTGCCCAACCAGACGGCCCGAACGGTGGACGTCTACGGCCTCCAGATCCTGGACGCAACCCTGGAGACCGGCAACGCGGTGGAGGCGGAGGAGGACACGGCGGCCTCGGCGCTCCTGCTGAAGCACGAGTTCCTCGACGGAGGGGCCGACGACGTCACGCTGGCCACCCTGGGCGAGGTGCTGCAGGAGCCCACGCTCACCACGCTAGGCAACTTCCTGGTGCGCTCCAACAGCCAGAGCTCCGTGGCCTCGGCCAGCTTCACGGTGGGAGGCTTCCAGCTGGAGGGCTACTCCATGACCCTGAGCGCCTTCGCCTGGAACATCGTGCGCACCTACACGCTGACGCCGGGGAGACGCTACTCCTTCGGCTGCCGGTACCGGCTGGGCACGGCCTCCAACTTGGTGATGTACGTCAGCGCGGCCGACAATGACTACGTGGGCGTCACCGGCACCTTCCTCGGCACGCCCTCGCAGGGCGTCTGGAGCACGGCGCGCCTGGACTTCTCGGCGGAATCGCGAAGCTGCACTTCGGAGCCTTCGGAGGCTCGATCCCCGGGCTGGTGCAGCAGTCGGCGGGCACGCTGGACCTGTACAGCATGCAGATCAGGGCCAGCGCCTTCGAGGGAGAGTCTGTCTCAGTAACGGACCTGCTGGCGGACTCGCTGTCCCTCACGGGCTCGGCCACGCTGGACGGGCTCACCGCGCAGGGCAACGTGGGCTGCGACCAGCTGCTGTGCAACGACGTGAACTGCACCGACGTTTTCACGACGGGCGTGGACGCCTCGGGCGCAGTCTCCTGCGCTGCGCTCACGGCCACCGGCACCGTCGCCGGGGCCGCGCTGTCGTCCACGGGGGGCGTGTCAGGCAGCTCGCTGAGCATCAGCGGCGCGGCCAGCGTGGGCCTGCTGAGCTCCGCCACGGGAATCACGGGCAGCACACTCACCATCAACAACACGGCCAACGCCGGAAACTTCACCACGGTGGGCGACGTGTCCACGGGCACGCTGACGGCCTCGGGCGCAGCGACGGCGGCGAGCTTCGCAGCCACCGGTGCGCTCACGGGCGCCACGCTGACCATCACCGGAGCGGCCTCCGCGGGCCCGCTGGACTGCGAGAGCCTGGACTGCACCTTCACGGCCACGAGCGGCGGAGTGTCGACGGGCAGCGTGGTGTGCGGCGACGTGACGAGCTCGGGCACGGTCTCCGCGCCGCAGCTCTTCGCGTCCAACACGCTCACCGTGGCCAACACCTCCGACTTCTCGGACGATCTCTTCCTGACGAAGAACTGGGCGGGCTGGAGCAAGCTGCAGATTTCCAACAACAGCGCGGCCTCCGACAGCGGCCCGGAGCTGCGGCTGCTGGGCAACCAGAGCGCCAGGGTCTTCCTGGAGCGGGACGGCGGGGCGCACCAGTGCGAGCTCATCATGATCAACGACGAGGCGCTGGTGCAGAACAAGAGCCTCTCCACGCAGCTGTCCCTGACCACGAACCAGAGGAACCCCGGCTGCCTGGTGATCGCAGGCAACACGGGCAACGTGGTCTGCAACACGAGCTTCACGGACTTGTCCGACAGCCGGGTGAAGACGGAGATTGCCAAGGCCGACGTGGCGGAGCTCAAGCAGCTCTTTGACTCCGTGGAGGCCAAGCAGTACAAGCGCCCGGACATGAACGGGGACCTGAGGCTGGGCTTCGCCTCGGACGACTTCGCAGGAACGAAGTGGAAGAATTTGACGGGGACGACGCGGTGGAGCGACGGCACGGAGATGGTCACGCTCGACTACTCGCACCTCACCAGCGTGCTGTGGGGGGTGTGTAAGGGCTTCCAGGCCCGGCTGGACGCGCTTGAAGCCTGGCAGGCCCAGCGGGGGCCGAAGAACAAGTAGAAAAAAAAGTGTGCAGGCCTCCTCGTTCTAGCTCAAGCTCCTTTTTGGGGCAAGAAGTAGGTGTGCAGGCCTCCCTGCATCCAGGGAACCTTGCTCAAGCTCCTTTTTGGGGCAACAAGTAGGTAGGCCTCCCTGCATCCAGGGAACCTTGGTCTAGCCCCTTTTTGGGTTATAAATGGAGGCGCTGAGGGACCTGGCCGACGACTTCAACGTGCGGGACCCGCGGAAGCTGTACCAACTCGCGAGGCAGCGCGACCTCGACGTGACGCAGGCCATGGCCTTCGAGGCGCTGAAGGCCGACGTGGGCCGGCAGGTGCAGGCGCCCCGGCCGCGCGCGCTGGGCAAGTCGGCCGCCGAGGGGCCCAACGACCGGCTGCAGGCCGACCTCCTCGACTTCAGCCAGAACACGCGGGGGAAGACGAAGTACGGCCTGGTGGTGATGGACGTCTTCACCCGGGAGGCCGCCGTGGAACCTCTGCAGAACAAGAACGCCGAGACGGTGGGCCGCGCCACCAAGCGCGCCGCGCGGGAGCTGACGGGGGACGACGGGAACTTCGTGGTCACGACGGACCTGGGCAACGAGTTCGCCACGCTGGACCGGGAGCTGCCCGGAAGCCGTGCACCGCACGAAGCGGCCCGAGGACCGCAACGCCATTGCCGTGGTGGACCGGGGCATCCAGACGCTGAAGAAGGACCTGGCCACGAGGGTGGCGCGCAAGGGCGGGCAGTGGAGCGACCACTTTCAGCAGACCGCTTCGGCCTACAACGCGCGGCCCCACGAGACGGTGCACGGCGCGCCCGAGGACGTGGAGAGGCAGCCGGCCACGGAGTTCAGGGTCCTGCAAGACAACGCCGACAAGTTCCAGCACAACAAGGACCTCACCGACCGGCGCGTGAAGGCGGTGGAGGACGCGGGCGCCTTCCGAGCGCCGACGAACGCGGCGAGGAGCTTCAACCCTCAGTACGGCGACGTGCAGCGGCTGGGGGCCGTGGACTCCATGACCGTCCGCAGCACGGAGGGCCGGGAGACCCTGCTGAAGCTGGCGCTGCCGGCAGCGGCAACGCGGCGGGCCGGCTGACGAGACGCAGGCCGGCGGCTGTGAGGCAGCTGGACGACTTCCTGGGGCCTCCGAGGCCCAGGACCCTCGACTAGTTTGATTTTTTGAGGCGGGGGTGTCACGCTTCACCATTTTTGGTGTTTAGTGACACCGTTTTCGAAGTTGAGTGACACCGCCCAAAAACGAGAAAAAAGGCGGGGGTGTCACGTTTCTTCATTTTTGAAGTTTAGTGACACCGCCCAAAAAACGAGAAAAAAGGCGGGGGTGCCCCTCTTCATCGTTTTTGATGAATCGTGGCACCGCCCAAAAAACGAGAAAAAAGGCGGGGGTGCCCCTCTTCTTCATTTTTGAAGTTTAGTGGCACCGCCCAAAAAAACATGCAAAAACATGGAAAAAATGGGCTTCTTTCAGGCTCCTCGGATTAGAGGAAGCCCGGAGACTCAGCCTCGTTTCCGAGGAAGCTTGATCGGACCCGTTTTGGCGCAAAAAAAAAACTTTGATCACACTCAAGTTTGCCTGATCCTGATCGAGCGAAAAAAAACTGGCTTTTAGGCATTGCGCGGGCTGGGGGAGTTCCCGGAGCCTGCTCAGCTCCTTTAGGGAGTGGGGTGCTCGGGAAACCAACGGGTTGGGCGAACCAATCAAATGAGCGGGGGCTGGCGTGGGCAACCCGTGCAAAACCGTGCAAAAAAGCTATTACTCCAGGGTGCACATACATGTAGGGCCTGTAGTAATAGCATTTTGTGGAGCAAAACCGAGCAAAACGAGCTATTCTTGCAGGCCGTACATACATGTACACCCTGTAAGAATAGCACTTTTGTTGCGCAAAACCGCACAAATGTCCCTTTAGGGTTTGGGGTCCTCGGCAAACCAACGGGTTGGGCGGACCAGTATCAAGCCCAAACGGGTTGGGCGGACCAGTATCAAACCATGGCAGTGAGTCCGAGGGTTTGTTGGGCTCCTTATAGGAACCTATAGGAACCTATAGGAATCTTATAGGAAACCCATAGGAAACCCATAGGAAGGCCATAGGAAAAGAAGAAGAGGCCTTCCTACAGATTTCCTATGAGTTTCCTATGGGTTTCCTATGGGTTTCCTATAAGATTCCTATAGGTTCCTATAGGTTCCTATAAGGGCCCAAAAAAAGCTCCGAGCTCCCCGACACCCTTCGTCCGGTTGGGTCATGACCCGTTGAGCAGACCAGTACTTAAAAAACGAACCCCCCGTACCCGTTGGGCGGACCAGATCAAATCATGGCAGTGAGTCCGAGGGTTGTTGGCCTGTAGGAAGCCCTCTTCTTCTTTTCCTATGGCCTTCCTATGGGTTTCCTATGGGTTTCCTATAAGATTCCTATAGGTTCCTATAGGTTCCTATAAGGGCCCAAAAAAAACTCCGAGCTCCCCCCTTCGTCTGACTAACCCGTTGGGCAGACCAGTACTAAGCAAAAAAAAACCGGGGCCTGCTGGGCGAGCCAGTACTTGAAAAAAATTCTGAACCCATAATCAAGCAGAAAAACTAGCAAAAAGTCAACCGGCTGAAGGGTGCAATCAGGGTGCAAGAGGGGTGCAAGAGGGGTGCAAGAGGGGGTGCAAGAGGGGGTGCAAAAGGGTGCAATCCCAAAAGCGTGCAAAAACACGCAAAAACAGGCCCAGTTGGGCGAGCCAGTACCAACACGAGGTTGGGCGAGCCAGTATCAACACGAGGTTGGGCGAGCCAGTATCGAAACGGAGTTGGGCGGGCCAGTATCGAAACGGAGTTGGGCGAGCCAGTACCGGGCGCAGGTTGGGCGGACCAGTATCAAACCTGAACGGGCCGGCGGTGCGTTCGTCCTGCTGGCCTCCGGTGGTCTCTGCCGCGGCGGGCGGGCTGGCGCCTGTGGGTTTTAAACAACTCAGCACAGCTGCCTCTATTCTCATCTTGAAAATTCGACTCCTCCTGTCGGCGTTTGCGTCGCCGCTTGCCGGGGCGTGTGAGAAAACACCAAGAGTGTTCAGCGATGACGCCTGTGCGCTGGCCGAAGAAGTGCCCGCACGGGCGACAGCGGGCTCGGTGCCGCGACTGCGGCGGCTCGTCCTTCTGCGAGCATGGGCGGAGGCGGGCTGAATGCCGCGACTGCGGCGGCACGTCGGTCTGCGTGCATGGGCGACAGCGACACCAGTGCCGCTCGTGTGGCGGCGCGTCGGTCTGCGTACACGGGCGGAGGCGAGCTGAGTGCCGCGACTGCGGCGGCGCGGCGGTCTGCGAGCATGGGCGACTGCGACGGACGTGCCGCGACTGCGGCGGCGCGGCGGTCTGCGAGCATGGGCGACTGCGACGTAAGTGCCGCGACTGTGGCAATTTTGTGTGTGAAATCCAGGACTGTCCTCGGCAAGATCTCCCATTCGCCGGAGCGCCGAGCTTGCTGCGACATATGCAGACGATGCACGGCGACAACCCGCGCGCAGTGACCAAGAGTAAGGAGCTTGAGGTGCACGAAGCACTCCGCGACGCGCAGATCACCTTCGAGTACCAGCACTACCTACCCTTCCGCGGCTGCGGGTTGGAATCGGAGACGGCCCACGCCTTCGCGGACTTTGCCCTGCCGGCCCCGTGGGGCTACGTCCTGCTGGAGGTTGACGAGGAGCAGCACAAGGCCTACGACCCCAGCTGCGACGTGCGGCGAGACTTCGACATGGCCGCCAGCGTGGCGCTCGGCAGCGGCCAC
This sequence comes from Effrenium voratum, assembly GCA_963377175.1. Classification (NCBI taxonomy): domain Eukaryota; class Dinophyceae; order Suessiales; family Symbiodiniaceae; genus Effrenium; species Effrenium voratum. The sequence continues at coordinate 1,769,357 of CAUJNA010002779.1, read as the reverse complement.
AAGCTGCTGGTGCTGCGCTACAACCCGGACGCCTTCAAGATCGCCGGCATGACGCGGCGGACCACCAAGAAGGAGCGCCACGCACAGCTGATCCGCCTGCTGGGCGGGCTGCTTGCGCGCGAGCCGGAGGCGCCTTTCACCCGCCTCTTTCTCTTCTACGATCGGGGCGCGGAGAGCAGCGCGCTGCCCTGCGTGGCGGAGCACTGGTCCGAGCCCGTGCGCGCCGTGTCCCGCTGCGCCTAGAGTCAGGCAGTTTTCTGGGAGACCGGGGCAATCCTGTATTGGGCACAGGATTGAGCGGGGCAATCCTGTATTGGGCACAGGATTGAGTGGGGCAATCCTTTCCGACCTCGGGTTGCGCGGGGCTCGGCGGGCTGGAGGCTCCGATGCCGGGCAGGTGGCGCGGCAGGGAGGTCGGAGCTCGGAGTTTTTTTAGGCCCTTATAGGAACCTATAGGAACCTATAGGAATCTTATAGGAAACCCATAGGAAACCCATAGGAAACTCATAGGAAGCCCTCTTCTTCTTTTCCTATGGACTTCCTATGGGTTTCCTATGGGTTTCCTATAAGATTCCTATAGGTTCCTATAGGTTCCTATAAGGGCCTAAAAAACTCCGAGCTCCCCGCCAGGTGAGGCTTCCATGCCGGGCAGGTGGCGGCCGGGAGGCTTCTATGCCAAGCAGGTGGCGCGGCAGGAAGGTCGGAGCTCGGAGTTTTTTGGGCCCTTATAGGAACCTATAGGAACCTATAGGAATCTTATAGGAAACCCATAGGAAACCCATAGGAAACTCATAGGAAGCCCTCTTCTTCTTTTCCTATGGACTTCCTATGGGTTTCCTATGGGTTTCCTACAGGTTTCCTATAGGTTCCTATAGGTTCCTATAACTCCAAGCTCCCCGGTCAGGTCAGGCTTCCATGCCGGGCAGGTGGTGGATGTGGTCTGCCTAAAACATGCAAAATCGGGAGCCAGTATCGAAACGGAGTTGGGCGAACCAGTACTTAAAAAAAATCCGAAACCGGTCCGATGAACGCGCGAGTTTTCATCGTCGCAGTGGCGGTGATCTTGCTCTTTAAAAATGCCGAGACTCCTGGAGCTTTTCTGCGGCACCAAGTCGGTGGGCAGGGCCTTCGAGGCGGCGGGCTGGGAGGTCGTCTCCCTGGACATCGTGTCGAAATTTGAGCCCACCATCCTGTGCGACATCCGGAGCTGGGACTACACGACGTTCCCGGGGCACTTCGACATGGTTTGGGCCAGCCCCGTCTGCACGGAATACAGCCGCGCGCTGACGACGCGCCCGCGGCGGCTCCTGGAGGGCGACGCGCTGGTGCTCAGCGCCCTTGAGATCATTGCGCACTTTGACCCCTTGATGTGGGTCATAGAGAACCCGGCCACCGGGCTGCTGAAGACCCGGCCGTTCATGGAGCGTCTGCCCTGGGTGGACGTGACATACTGTAAGTACGGAACTCCGTACAGGAAGCAGACGCGGCTGTGGACCAACATGCGCTGGAGGCCGAGGCGAGGCCTGTGCAGGCCCGGCAGCCGCTGCGAGGCGTGGCAGGACGGCAGGCACCTCCGGGCCGCGCAGCGGGGGCCGCGGCTGATGGAGGGGCAGTACGAGAGGGTCAGCCAATCACGCGAGCTGCTCTACAGCGTTCCTGCCGCGCTGTGCGAGGAGATTGCGCGCGCGGCCACGGAGGAGCTCGCGGAGCGGCTGAGCATTCCGGACTTAGACCGTTCAGGCTTCGTCTAATCCGACGAGCCTGGAACAAGCCCATTTTTCCATGTTTTTGCATGTTTTTTTGGCGGTGTCACGTTTCACCAAAAATGGTGAAGCGTGACACCCCCGCCTTTTTTTTCTCGTTTTTGGGCGCACTCAAAAGCGGTGTCACGATTCATCAAAAATGATGAAGAGGGACACCGGGCCTTAGTCAAGCACGGAAACGCCCGTGCCGGAGAGCGTCACCAGCTGGTAGGCCACCAAATGAATGAACAGGTCCGTCATCGTGCCGTCCAGGCCCTTGAAGGTGAACCGGGCAAGGTCGCCCGAGCGGGTGCTGACGCCACTCAGCGGCATCTTGGGCACGCGCTCGGTGGGAAAGCCGGCAATGAAGCTGTGGCGCAGGTAGCCCACGCGGCCGATGTCGATGTTGCGCACCGTGTCGTCGTAAGTACCCGCGAGGACGGAGAGGAAGTGGAAGTGCTCCGAGGCTCCCTTCATGGGGTTGTGAGGGTACTGCAGGCTGCCCAGCTGCATCTGAGACTCCAGGAGGCTGTCCTCCTGCCTGGCCGCGCCGATGGGGGCCACGTCCTGCCCCGGGTTGGCCAGCAAGTGGATCTTGGAGCCCGCGTCGTTGTCCCAAAAAGTCACAAACGCGCCCATGAGTTTCGTGAAGGCGCGCGCCACGGTGACGTTGTGCTCCGCCACGCCGTTCGGGACGCTGGACTGCTGCGTGTGCACCGTGGGGTAGCTGAACACCAGGGACCTTCCTGAGAGGAGCACGCGGTTGAAGGACTCCACCAGCGCAGAGTCCAGGACGACCTGGGAGGCCAGAACTCGGAAGTTCTGGATCTCGAAGTCGGTGCTCAGCGTGGCCCCCCGCCGGGTGCGCCCCGGCGTTCTCGGACCACAGCGCAGTGGTGGCGTCCGCAAACTCAATTTCTATCACCAGGTTCAGCTGCGGCGGCAGCATCTTCCCGCAGCGCAGGATGCCCACCATGGTGGGGCGCAGCAGCACGTCCGCGTAGCCGCCCTGGTGCACCGCGCGGGCGATGCGCGGGTCGTTCACTTCGTCGAAACCCTCCATGGCCTTGTTGCGGTTGTACTCTCTGCCCTTCAGCAGGTCATGCACGGCCACGGTGCGGCCGTAGTAGTTGATGTCGTCGCAGCGCTGGCCGTTGGCGAAGACCTGGACGCGCTGGACGAAGCAGGCGGGGTTGGGCGTGGCCGGGGCCAGCGGGTTGGTGCCGTCCGTGTTCCTGACGCGGAAGGCGATCTTGATGGACTCGGGGTCGATGAAGGACGTGCCGCTGGTCAGCGGGATGCGGCAGACCCGACGCGAGGTTGTGGGGGAGAAGGAGCTCAGCGAGCTGGGGAAGTACTGCACGTCATGCCGCGCCGTCACGTAGCTGGTGTTGCTTGTTTTCAGCTTGTAGTCCAGGCTCTGCATCAGCTCATCCTGGGCTCCGGCGGTGACTACCTCCATGCTTGTTTATATACACGCATTTTGACTCGTACGGCGAAGGAAAACTATTCTCCAGTGCCTACATCAATGTAGGCACTGGAAGAATAGCGTTTTTAGCGCAAAAAATGCAAAAAAAGCTATTAGTCTAGTCCGTACATCTATATACGGACGACACTAATAGCATTTTTAGCCCAAACCGTGCAAAAAATGCTATTCTTACAGGGCCTACATTTGCGTAGGCCCTGTAAGAATAGTATTTTGCAGCGCAAAACCGTGCAAAAACCGTCCAACCGAGGAGGAGTGTTTTACGCAGCCTCAATGTCTCGCGCCAGCTGGTCAAAGCTGGGCGGAGGCAGGCTCCGGCGTGACTGCCCGGAACTGGAGCTCGCCCGCGAGCTCTGGGACTGGGGCAGGGCCGGGTTCAGGCCCCAGGAGAAGGGGCGCGGCGTGTTGTTGGACTGCGCCTGAACGCGGAAGCCGGACTGCGAGGAGGCGCGGCTGCTTGCGGGGCTGCCCGAAGTGCTGCTGCCGGTGCGCAGCGTGAAGTGCTGGGGCTGCGTGGCGTCGTTCATGTTGTTGGCGGACCGGACGTCCTGCACGGCCGCGTCCTCGCTGCCCTGCTGAGGCCGGAAGAGCGTGTTCTCCAGCACCCAGCCCGTGCCGCGAGCCAGGCCGTAAGCTGCGCCGCCCGCAATTCCCACGGCCAGCCCCGCCGTTGCCGCCGCGCCAACTCCCGCCGCGCCAGCCAGCGTTCCAGCAACCTCGCCCGCGGTGGGCGCCAGGGCTGCTGCTCCTTCAGCCAGGCCCCCCAGGTACCCAAAGGCTCCGCCCACGCCCTCGGCGGCAACGGCAACCTCGCCCTCCTCCGCTGCCACGGCCGCCGTCTCCTCTATTGCCTCCGCGCCACGCTCCACCTCCTGCGCGCGCTGCCCCGCCTCGTCCAGGAGGCGCTCCACGTCACTGGGCCGGCCTATGATCTGTGGAGGCGGCTGTGCCGGGCCCGGACGGGGCAGCGCGTTCAGGCGCACGTACTCAGCCGCGTCCTGGGGCAGCTGAGAGCGGAAAGCCTGCGCGGCTGCAAGCCCCGCGGCCCCTGCGCCTATGAGGTCCGCTGCCGCCTGCGCGCCGTCTGCAGTGCTGCGCAGGCGGTCCGTGATGGAGGGCGGCCCCTGCCCGTTGCTGCGTCCGTGGCCTCTGCGGGAGTGCGGAAGCCTTCCTCGGGAATTGCTTGCAGGGGCGTGTGCTGCAGGGGCCGAGGGTTGGGGTCCTCGCTGGACTGCACAAAATCGTCCAGGTAGAAGTGGCTTGTGACGAACGAGGTGGCTTTGCGGTCCGGCTGATCCAGGGGCAGCGGCTCGTTCCGCTCAAGGTAGCCCACCACCTGCTCAAAGCGCGGGCGCTGGTTGAAGCCGTGCGCCCGGAGCGTCTTCATTTACTGTTGCGCAACTTCGCCCGCTGCCCGTTCCACGCCCCGGCGCTCGGCCCGCGCGTAGCGCAGCTGGGGTACCTGGCGGTGCACGGCCTCCGTCAGCCGGCTCACGTCGTCCAGGTGCCGCTGCCCCTCCTGCGCCTGCCTGCGCTCCCCTAGCCAGTTGTTGAAGGCCCGCGCCTCCTCCAGTTCTCGGTAGCGCTTCAGCAGCAGCGGCTGCAAGTTGTAACTGGGGTACGTCCTGCGGAACCACCGGAGCATCCGCGGCTCGTTGCGGGGCTCAATGGACATCATGCTTTTACACTAGTACGCTTGCGCCTGTGGTCAGCCGGTCATAAGCGGACTGCCTCTCCAGCATGCGCAGGGCGCGCTGCTGCTCTCTTGTGAGCTGAGGCGCCTCCGGTGGTGCCTCTGGTGGTGCCTCAGCCGGTGCCTCAGCCGGCGCCTCCGCGTGTGCCTCTGCCGGTGCCGGCGTCTCAAGTGGGAGCGGCTTTGGCTTGCGCTTTGGGGCAGCCGGCTCAGTAGGCACGTCCTGCTTAGGTTTGTTCTTGCTCCCAGGGGGCCTGCCCCGCCGTTTCGGTTCCGGCGGCGCAGCGTCCTGCGGTGGCGCCTCCGCCTCTTGCGCCTCCGGCTCGTGTTCGGTTGGCTCCATTTAATTATACGTGGTCAAGATACAACACGAACGACAAAGACGGCCCGCGAAGCCGGACGACGTTGCCGTCCAGGTCGGTCAGGCGGAAGCGCATGTGCCTCAGGGTAACCGGGCCCCTGAGGGCCATGAAGTGCCCGTCGTCTGAGCCCGTCTCCACAATGGTACCCACTCCGCTCTTCAGCGTGATCTTGGAGAGGATGTCGTCGCCCAGGTTGCCCAGCACTCTGCTGGCGTTGGCCAGCTGGGCGCAGCGCAGGTAGACCTCGTTGTGCGCCATCATCCGGACGAACTCAAAGACCTGCTGCCCGCCGGAGACAAAGCTCGGGCCCAGCATGTGGTCCACGCTGAAGGGCTTGGTGGGAGAGGCGGGCGGCGCAGCAGGGTAGTCCGCGGCATCAGGGAATTGCTGGCGCAGCTCCAGGTCGTTCAGGATGAGCCTGTTGCCGTCGTAGGCTACGCTCAGGCTGTTCGTGGTCTCGCTATAGGTGGCGGTGGCAAAGTTGGAGCTGATCCAGGCGGCCAGCCGTGCGCCAGTGTACGCGCCCTCGGGCAACAACGCCCAGTTCAGCGTGCCCAGCGCGGCGTCGACCCAGTAGAGGTAGCGGCCCCGGTCCGTCGAGAGGAAGCTGTCGGCCAGGCGGATCTTGTAGACGGCGAGCCGGGCGTCGCTCTGCAAGTGCAGGGACTCTCCCAGGTCTACCTCAAAGTCGCTGTCCGAGCCGGCCACTCTCTTGCGGCTGTCCACGTAGATAGTGGTCATCCTTTTCTTTAGGAACCCGCCCGTCCGGCGGACGACGGGCGGCTGGACGGCTGCGACGGAGGTGCAGCAGGAGATGTTCTCACACTTCGCGTTGATCAGCGTGGAGCTGGCGAACAGCTTCTGGCCCAGGAAGCTGAGCGCCGCTCCCATCGGCGTCTTTTTCAAGTGCAAAACGCTCTTCAAAGCGCTTGTAGAACATTTCATTCCTCGGCTTCAGGTAGTAGACAAAGAGGAAACTGTAGGGTTCCCGCGTCGCCTGCTCATACAGCCGGTACAGCTGCTCCTTTGGCAGCAGGGCGCTCAGCTCCTCAATAACGGCGTCCAGCTCGTGCTGGTTGCGCAGCCTCCAGCAGCAGAGGAATTGCATGTTCACCCGCACCGCTGCGCTGATGAGCCGCAGCTTCTGCGAGCTCACCCAGGTGCTTATCTGCATGTGCCGGCCCCTGATGAAGAGAGTGTCCAGGGCGCCGTGAGGCTTGTGCAACTGCGGCGTGTCAGCAAAGTCGTCGATGACTACAAGCACCTGGTACAGTTTCTTCATTTCCAACTTCTTGGACGCCTCCGTGATCTTGCGCTGCTGCTGGATGATGCGCCGCAGCGCCGCCTCGTCCCACTCGTCCCAATACGTCTGCTCCCGCTCTGTGTTCACCCCCAGGTCCCCCTCAATGTACTTCCTGACGGGGATCCAGCCGTCGTCTATGTTCACACTCGGGCTGAAGACGTAAATTCTCTCAAAGACGCCGCGATACTGCTCCAGAATCAGGCTGATCAGAGCCACGGTTTTGCCCGATTTTGACGGCCCGAGGAAGATGCCCGTACATGGCACCAGGGGCACCACGGGGTCAGAGGCTTGCTTACTGCTGTACTCTGTCGTAGGAAACAGCTTGATCTTCCCCATTTCCTTTGCGTTACTTGCCAAATTTGAAGCCGGGAAGCCGTGCGAGTCCGGGAGAAATGCCATATTTACGGCATCGCAGCCGGAGTTTTCCGTGAGTGCACTGCTACACAGCAGGACGCTGACGGAGTTTTCCGGGCAATCCGGGCGAGTCCGGGAGTGCATCGGTGTGTACCGACGCACTGCCGGTGTTTTCCGCGCAATCCGGGCGGCGAGTCTGGGGGCGTAGTGCTGTACAGCACTGCGCTTCCAGCGTTTTCTGGGAAACACCGGGGCAATCCTGTGCCCACGCCAGGATTGAGTGTGGCAATCCTGTGCCCACGCCAGGATTGAGTGTGGCAATCCTGTGCCCACGCCAGGATTGAGTGCAATCCTGTGCCCACGCCAGGATTGACGGTTGGGCGTGTGAATGGTGAAAAAAACACTCTGTCAGCGGTACGGCGAGGACAGCCTCGCTGACGGACCTCCGGCGATGGGTTTTTCGGGCAAAAAAGCGAAGTCGGAATTCCGACCTTGGTGTGGCGCAGGCTCGGCAGGCTGGAGGCTTCTATGCCGGGCAGGTGGCTGAGGGCTCGGAGCTCGGAGTTTTTTTGGGCCCTTATAGGAACCTATAGGAACCTATAGGAATCTTATAGGAAACCCATAGGAAACCCATAGGAAACTCATAGGAAAAGAAGAAGAGGCATTGTTGAGACAATAATGAATCGCCTTGAAGCAACAATGGCGCAACATTGGATCCATAATGCGCAGCCCGGAGCAGCGAACTGCGCGAACTGCAGCGACAGCTGCAAACTGCGCCGCGCGAAAGCGCGAACACAGAACATAGCACCTCTCTCTTTAGAGGGGGTTTCCCAAATGGTTTCTATTCTACCTGAGAGTCCTAGCACTCGTCCTGCGAAGGATTCGAAGTCTAAAACGCTGCGTGCAGGCGTGTGGCTGCAAAATAATGACCCCTAGATATGCGGTTTGGCAAAATGCCCAGCAGCTGCCTTTGTTTCTGCAAGGCGAGCGCCCTCAAAGGAAACCCTGGCTGGCTTTTTTGGTTGGCTTCTGGCTGGCTTGGCTTGGCTTCTGGTTGGCTTTCTGGCTGGCTTTGGCTGGCTGGCTGGCTTTCTGGCTGGTTTGGCTTGGCTCCTGGCTGGCTTTCTGGCTGGCTGGCTTTCTGGCTGGTTTGGCTTGGCTCTGGCTGGCTTTCTGGCTGGTTTGGCTTGGCTCCTGGCTGGCTTTCTGGCTGGTTTGGCTTGGCTCCTGGCTGGCTTTCTGGCTGGTTTGGCTCCTGGCTGGCTTTCTGGCTGGTTTGGCTTGGCTTTCTTTTTTTTCCCTGTTTTTTTTAGCTCGCCTTGCAGAAACGCAGCTGCTGGGCATTTTGCAAGCATATCTAGGGGTCATTATTTTGCAGCCACACGCCTGCACGCAGCGTTTTAGACTTCGAATCCTTCGCAGGACGAGGTCAAATGCTGGACGGACGAGTGCTAGGAGCCTCTCAGGTAGAATATAAACCATTTGGGAAACCCCCTCTAAAGAGGGCCGGCGCCAGCGGGTTGGTGGCGTCCGTGTTTCTGACTCTGAAGGCGATCTCGGGGTTAATGAACCGCTGGTCAGCGGGCTGCGGCAGGTGTTGCTGGTTTTCAGTTTGTAGTCCAGGCTCGCTCCGGCGCTGACGAGGTGCATCGGCGAGCAGATCCTGGGCCCCACGGACGTCTCCCTGTCAAACTGGTCGGTTCGTCCCAGCAGCGACCTCTCCGTTGTCCAGGACCTCCGGGATGTTGCCCGGCACAGGTCCTTCAAACATGTTTTCTTCAAACTTGCCAAGAGCCCTCTGCACGTTCGGCAGGCTGGCGTGTTAGACCCGGTGACAAGTTCGGCAGGTTGTCGGAGGACCTCTGGGCGTTCGGCAGGCTGGTGCGTTAGACCCGGTGACAAAGGCGGCGACAAGTTCGGCAGGTTGCCGTGTCACGAGCGAGGACCTCGGCAGGCTGTCGTGCTTGGGCGAAAAACGGAAAATCCTGTGAAGAACGAAGTCTTCGGGAAGTCGGGAACTTGGCCGTTTTTACGCACTTTTTCGGTCCAAAAGAGAGCAGTGACGAAGCGGTGACAAGTGGTGACAAGCTCAGCGGGATGGAACTTGTAAATACTTGCGGGACAATAAAGAACAAGTTAAAATGAATTCTACTTTACTACTTGATGAACACGCCGTTGAAGACTGTAAAATTGAACTTGTTGAGTTATATCCTTGCAAAACTAAGGCAGAGCTACTACGAAAGGAAGGAGAATATATAAAATCAAACAAATGTGTAAATAAAATAACTTCTGGTAGAACTGCTCAGGAATATAGACAAGACAACAAGGGAAAGATAAGCGCTAATGCCAAAAGGTATCAGGAGGAACACAAGGAAGAACTGAAGCAATACAGAAAAGATAATGCAGAGTATTTCAACCAAAAGCTCAAAGAACGCTACAAAGCAAACAAGGAATACTACAAACAAAGACACAAAGAATATTATGATCAAAATATTGAAAGGGAGAGACACAAGGAAAACTATGAGTTGAGCAGAGAGAAAGTTTTAGCAAACCAAGCGCAGAAAATTATGTGTGGATGTGGCACACTTCATCGCAAAGGCGACGTATTGAAACATATAAAGACTAAAAAGCACCAACGATGGCCACAACAACAAGAACAACCAGAACAAGAACCATAATTAGAACAATTGGATTAAAATACCTTCTTTAGTATAATGAGCAATAGTAAAGAAGATATAATAAAAGATAATTATTTTGACAAGGGGGGTTTTGGCTCACGAAATTAGAACAGAAAGGCAAGCCACATGCGTATTATGAATTCCAAATTGAATTATTTTTCACTAATTATATTCCAAACCAAAAGTTTAAGATTGGTATGATGTGCATTGACATATTTTCTAAATATATGGTTGTTGTCCCGCTTATGTCAAAACAGCCAGCGGACATTTTAGCAGGACTGATGGAATGTAGTAAAAAAATGAGTGGCAAATGTCGCTTTTTTATATTGACGATGAAGGAGCTTATAATAATAATCAAAGTGTTGTAAGGGTGAAAAAATAGAGCTGCGCAGAACTAGAGGTCACCCAGCATTCGCGGAGAGGGCGATAAGGACGTTTAAAGATAGCTTGTATAAGAGGGTTGAAAACGATGAGAAAAAAGGAAAGGCTATTCAATGGACAGACTACATACACGAGATTATATTAACTTATAACAATGGAATAAAGCACACTTCACACGGCTTAACACCGTCAGAAGCAAGGAAGCCTAAACATCAATTAGAAGTGAGTTTAAACTTAGGTATGAAAGCCAAAAGAAATAGAGTTTATCCAGATTTAAATGTAGGAAATGAAGTTAAGATATTCAGGAAAAGGAGACCGAATGAAAAGGAGCGAGTAGGAAATTACACAAAGCAGACTTACAAAATAGCAAAGACAGAAAAGAAGTTAGGACAGGAATATTATTATATTGAAAATTATGACAGGGCATTTTTGAGACATGAGTTATTAAAGGTATAATTTTATTTCTTGGAAAAAAGTTTTTAGAGAAATAAAAACTATATATATTATAATAGAAATGGTGGAAACCGAAATCAATAATTATAGCAATAAAAAATGCGACGAATGTTGCCACTTCAAAAAAGAAAATATGGAATTGTATAAATTGAATTTACCTAATGGAATAGTTAATGATTTTACTGGGTATTCTTTGGGTAAAGAAAATTTATGTAAAATTTGTAGAAATTGGAGATATTACCAAAAAGCAATCGAATATAATTTGGACATTAAAAGGTTTAATGAAAGAAATGTTGAAGATGACATTTTGATATTTTTAACTGTGTATGAAATACCACCTTATGATTATGTTAAAGCATTTCTTGAAATCAGTAAGAAAAAGCATGAAATTATTTACTACATATTATGGGCCTTGATTTATCAAAGAAAAAGAGGGTTTGATGTAAAAAAATCATTAAATCATATATTGAAAGTGAACAGTTTAATGTTAAAAATATGGTGTTAGATATTAATATTATTTTAAAATGATGTATGAAAGAGGTAAGATGTATCAATTAAATAGTTATCCCGAACTGAAATTATAATCATAATATAATAATAACATGTAAAAGATTATATGTAAAATTTTTATTTCAACATTTAATTTTATTTCTTGTAAAAAAGTACTTAAAGAAATAAACACCATATATATTATAATAGAAATGGAGTTTCAAAAGCTACCAGTTGAAGTTATTAAGAACATTATGTCCTATAAATATGGCAAGCCAGGATATATGAAAATAAAGCATAATCATAATGAAACATTGAAGAGAATACAAAGAAGATATAAAATTGACAGAACTGACATAGAAAGGGAAACAAAGCACTGTAATAATTTAGATGGTGATAAAGTAAAGAGACAAATATTTTAATATGATGTTTCTAGGAAGGTTCCATTAAGCATTGAAAGTATTGAAGATATAGTTATGAAAGAAGGGGATGAAATAGATAGCTTAATAGATAAGTATGTAGGATATGAAAGTTATAAAGCAATAATAATAGTTGATGTAGTTTTATGTGTAAGGTTTCATCATTTTAATTATTTTGAGGAGGATGAATATAGCAGTTATGGTTTTGATTTTCATAGTGGTAGACACTTAATGGGTTCTATAGACCAAGATAAAAGAACTGATGTAATGGAATACGCAGTTGCAACAATATGTAGAAATATTGATAATGGAAGGGATATAATGAATATTGTAGGAGTAAAAAACATAAGGTTTAAACTAATTATTGATGAACCTGAATAATAAAACCATACTATGATTATAGCATGTATACCTTTATATGTTATAATTATAATGTAAGTATAGCGTTTTATATATTGAAGATAAAATCCTACAAGGGACACCCCGCCTACATTTTTTACATAATTATAGGCTTGGATGTACACTTAAAGAGAGAACACCTATAGATAATAAGGATGGAAATTGAAAGAAAGTATTGTAGCAAATGCATGTTCAATCAAAAAGCCGACAAGTTTGAAGAAGGGTTCAAGACTTGCAATATATGTAGAGCAAAAAGTAAAAGACACTACCACAACAACCCTGAAAAATACAGAGAATACAGAAGGGACGATAGAAATAACAAGCCTGAAAAATACCAAGAAAGGCAAAGAGAATACATGAAGGAATGCAAAACAAGAACGCATTACTGTCCATTATGTGATGTTGCAGTGCAACTAAAAAGCAAAGCAAGACACGAGAAAACAGCATGGCATCAAGGAAACCTGAGAAGAAGCGAGAACCCTGAGGAGAAACTGCCAGAACCTGATGAAATCAAAATCATAGATGGCAAAAGCATTTTAGGTGCTTGACATGTAGAGCCAGTTTTCTACCGTATCAATGGGAGAAACACATAATGGAGAAGCATAGGGAAACTTAGAGTGATTGATACAATAATATGAACACTATTGTATCATTTACTGATTAGGAGTGATGATATAAAAGTGATGAAATGAAGGAGGGGAGTGATGTGGTTGCTGTTCTATGTTTTGTCCGAGAAAGGACACATCGTTTTTAGACAGTTCGTTTTTTGATGACAAATAGTTTTTGCAATATAGTTTGCAAAATATATTTTTTGAAATGGATGAGGTGAGGAGATTGAGGAAATGATATTTTGAAGGGTAGTTGGTGAAATGAATGAGGCGAAGAGGAAGGAGAAAAGGATGGCAAACATTTTGGAAAAATGATGAGAAAAAAACGGATGAGATGGACAAAAAGGAATGTAGAAAAATGATGAAAACGAATAAGGGTAGAAGATGGAAGATGGAAAAGGTTGTAGGGGGGGGGGTATGTATGAAACAATTTTTTGCGAGGCGAGGCCCCCGACGCTGACATAGGGGTGACTTCTTTGGTGACAAGCTCGGCGGGATGGAAAAAATGCTATTTTGGCAGCTTTTTCGGCCCAAAAACGAAAATTAATTGGATACTATAAGCCTATGTTCCTTACTACTTAACGTGTTGTTGCAACCTACCCATGTGCCGGGTTGCTGCAACGATTGGGTCGCCTTCAGGATCGCATTTTAGCCTTTCAGTTGATCCGCCTTGGCGGCCCAGCCGCTTTGCTGCGCTTGACTGAGCGCCGTGCAAAAAGAAGGGAGGGTCTTAGCGACTTGGCCTCAAACCGCTTTTTCCGGGGTTGCTTTGGATGCACTGAAGGAGTGGGAATACCCTTGCCCCTATCCTCAGGTGCGCCGTAAAAAGCTTCGTTTAAGGTTACACAGATCGTCAGATTGAGTGTGAGAGAAATACGAGGTGTACGGCGTGGTGCTTTGTCATGCTGCAGTAGGAGCAGGTTTCACTTAGAGATTCAGACAGAAGCTCACACAAAGTGAGGTTTTGTGTGAGGCGGGGTGCTAATCCTAGAGATAGCGCACTACTGTTTTGAGCATGTTTCTCGTAGGAGAAGTTTATGTTGGTATGAGAGAGATTTATGGACATTTGTTTTGATTGCGAGTGCAATGCCACTTGCGTGCAGGCGTTTGAATGCTCTAGAAAATTAGCACGCAGTTGCGCGTGAGCGTTTATTCATCCCGTTTCAGCTCATTGGTGCAGCGGCCCCGGCGTCCTCCAACACGGTGCGCGCAGTCCTGGTAAACACGCTGCGCTCCCACTTTGTTTTCGCCATAGCATCATTTGTTCTCATGTTAAACAGGCACATTTTTTGTCAGAATTGCCAGCAACTTTGCAAACACAGTGCCCAGACCTGGAAAACAATTTTACAACGCTCATCAGGTGAGTGAGCGCTTTTCCAATTGTTTAAGAGATGGTCCCATGACATTGTTGCTTGGGTGGGGCAATTAATTTGTGGACAGATTATGCCTTTGGGTTCACTGTGAGGACGCTGACAAAATGGGACATGGACCCCGGAACACTTCAAGTCGAACAGTGTGGCACACCGGACTTTTGTAGGTAATGATACACAAAAAGAACGGGTTGTGTCGCTCAACAACATGTTAACACACGCAATTTCGTTTGGTTTTGTATGCCGAGCCAATAGTTTTTTTGTTGTCTCATTTTGCGCAACAGCGGGGAAAAAAAGCATGGTGGAGCTCTTTATTAATTGTTGATGAGAGTGTGCGAAACCATACGAATTTGCCATGACACTGTCGCCTTGGTGGGTGCACAGATTTCCAGCTTCTATGACTATGACCTTTGGGCTCACTGCGAGGACGCGTTTCCTGAGAAACAAATGTTTGCGGTTCTCCATGCCAGCGCCCAAGTTCTGGAAATACACACAGACATCAGCTTCGATTAGCACTTGTAGTTTTGTTGTTTCAAGCTGAGTGACCGAGTTGTCGTTTCAACCTTGAGAGCACCAGCTTGGTGTTTCCTTCAAATCTGGAAAGCGTCCAGGTATTGAAACGCCAGCTCGGCACGGTTCTCGCCATGGCGGCAGCTATTGATGCTGGAGGTTTCTTCCAGTCTTTCTTCATCTTGCGTTCGTGTGCTGGATTTGAAGCGATGCACTGCTCACGTGACCGCAGCGCCTCGGAGCGTATGTTCTAGGGGCAGCGAGTAAGATTCAGTGTATGATGTCAGATCCCCCCTCCACATCATGTCCAAAGACGGCCCAAATGAAATGCAGAATATGGACACTTGTTTGCATTGACATCATGCCTGCGATGTTTGCAATCATCAATGTAGTGTAACAGCATCAACTGTGGCGTACTCTGTGTCTGTTGTTGGGAAGATGGTGTGTATGTGGTATGCCGATTGGTTTCAATATGTCAGTTTGTTAGCTTGCCGTGCATCGATGTGTCTGACAACGCTGTAAGCCCTGAGGAGTTTATCATTTGGCTTGAGCGAAGCCCATTGCTTCTGAGGCATCGCGATCTCGACGATGGCAGCAGGCAATCTCCACACTTCGGGCGGCGATTGCAACGCTGCAGGCAAGATATTAGGATGCCGTGCAGTTCGAAACCTTCTGTAGCTGACTGTTGTGTATGGTTGCAACATAAAACTGATTGACAACTCTCCTTGTACTTGACCTTTGCATTGGGCCACGTTGGCAGCCTGCCTGCAATTTGTGGAGCTCCAGGCAGATGTGGTGCTGCTCAACGCAATGCTTCAGGGCCTCGGGGGAGAGAAATGGCGGTGGACAAATCAGTTGCTGTGGTACATGAGGCAGTCGACGGTGCAGCCAGACCTGTTGACATTGACATTTGCCACAAGTTCGTACACTGGCAACTGGGCTCTGACTGTCGGATTACTCAGTGAAGTCCATGGAGGCAGATCTTTGCAGAGAGGAGTTGAACCTGATACAGTTTTTCTGAATAACGCTTTGAGCTGCCTGCGGAAAGGCCCTTGGCAAGGAGCTCTTCAAATGCATGCAAGGAATCAATGGGAGGGATGGGGCGTGTGAGGCAGTTGTTGGACCGGAGTAGCTTGGTGGGTAGATCTTGTCCTGTGTTAATTGATTTGTGCAATGATGTGTCTTGCCTTTGCAAAGACGCAAACGACGTAGCATGACATGCGCGGGGGCCCAACATCAATCTTCGGTTCAAGATTCGCTTGGATTCAGCTTGCTTCGCACCGAAACATGGATTCCTGACAGGATGCAGCGATTCGGGCCTCAAAGTGATGCGTTCAGCTTTGCAACCATTGTGAGCGGCACAGCAAAGGCAAGCTCCTGGGTACTGGCAGCCCAGTGCCTGCACACTGCTGGCAGTTCTCGGAATTTGGTGATGCTCAACTCCATGCTGCACGCATGCAGCAGAGCTTATTTATGGGGAAAGGCGATTGCAATGCTGCAGGTCATGCCAGAGATCATGACAGAGCCGGATG
Source organism: Effrenium voratum (assembly GCA_963377175.1). NCBI lineage: Eukaryota > Dinophyceae > Suessiales > Symbiodiniaceae > Effrenium > Effrenium voratum. The sequence continues at coordinate 1,753,578 of CAUJNA010002779.1, read as the reverse complement.
TGATTTCCACCAACACGGCCCTAGCAGCTTGCCAGCGGAGCCACTGGGACATTGCCCTGGCGGCCTGCACGCGACGTGACTCCTTCACCGCGACCGCCTTGGCCGGAGCCTGCTGGCAGGTGGCCCTCGACTTGGCAGTGGACACCATCGGCTGCAACGCGGTTTTGGAGGCGTGTGCTTCGGCCAGCGCCTGGCAGACGGCTCTGAGCCTCTTGGATCACATGCGCCGCAGAGGGCCGCGGCCAAGCAGCGCGAGCTTCGGGTCTGCGCTGAAGGCCCTCAGCGAGGCGCCCGAGGCGCTCGGCGCCTGGCGTCGGCCGCTGCAGTTTCTTCAGCTCGGCGAGCAGTGCGGGCTACAGTCGCCAGTGCTGCGCTCCGCGTGTGGCGCTGCGCTGGCGGTGCAGTGGCGCAGAGCCCTCAGTGTGTCGAGGCTCAGCGGAGATGACGTGGCCTTTGCATCCGCAGAGCTGGCGTTGGTGGAAGCTCCGTGGCAGCATGCCCTGCATGTGGTTTTGTTGCGGGCTGTGCAGCGGGGCCAAAGGAAGGATGCGGACACTTTGTCCATCCGCGCCTTCTTCTCTCAGTCATGGTGGCACGCTGCCCTGCACAGCTTTCAGAGGCAGGATGGATCCAGAGGTCTCCTGCGAGGTAATGCTGCCATGCTGGCTGGGTTTGAATCCGCACGGTGGACCATGGCACTCTCTCAGTGGGTGTCTATGCGACGTCGGCAGGTGCAAGTCGACCTGGTTGCTCATGGGAGCATTTTGTCAGCTTACAGGAGGGCCTTTGATCGAGTTGCACTCTGACTGTTGTTGACAGAGCTGCAGATTTGCAAGCTGGAGTCGAAGAGTAAATAAATATGGCCATTCACCAGCTTTCAAACTCAAAACCAAAGAACAATATGTTCACACCAGAAACCTGGCCCAACATCTTCCAGGAAGGAGCTGCAGTGGCGCCGCTGCGTGGATTCTTTGTCCTGGATGCCGCCGGAGCATGGGCTGCGCAACGCGGCGATGGCGGCCTGCGCTCAGGCGGGTCAGCAGCACACGGTGCCCGGGCTGCTGCGAAGGCTTCGGAGACTCGGACCTCGGAGCGCGCCGTTGGGCTTCGTCGTTTGCCGTCCGTTTTTGGTCCTTTTTTTTTGGTCAATATATATATATATATATATATAAACCCATAAAATACGGGACACGCCTTGCGTCGGGAGAGCTGCGCCTTTCTGAGGAAGGACAGAGTGAAGGCCGACGTGATCTCCTACAACACCTGCATCTCTGCGTACGAGAAGCTTCTTGGCGTAGTTGTACCACTACTGAGTCTCGTAGATGTTGGGAAGTGGGCCAAGCAACACACACAGAGAAGGCGCCTGATCATGGTGAGGTTTGGTCTTTCAAGCTCCAATTCTGCAATGGAGAGGAATTGGAGCAGGGGTTTTTGGCTGCAGGCACACCAGATGGAAGCAGTCCCTGCAGCTGCTGGATGAACTGTTTTGCAGCTCAATCCAGCCTGACGGCACCACGCGCCTCGGCCCAGCGCACGGCTCTTTCTTTCTTTGCCCTTCACCTGGACCCAAGCCATCCCAAATCCCCCTGGCGACTTTTGCCCAAAGCATGGAGTTGCCCTCCCGAACGGCCCGAGTTCCCATGAAAGGTACGACGCCCTCCTCGGCACCTGCCGTGTTTGGGTCCAGAGCCTGGCGTTGCTGCGGGAAAGGAGCGGCGTCAGCCTGCAGGGCGCCAACGCGGCTCTGGCGTCCCAGGTGACGTTTGGAACAGCCGAGAGCCCCAAATGGAGTCAAGGTTGGTTGGTTGGTTGGTTGGTTGGTTGGTTGGTTGGTTGGTTGGTTGGTTGGTTGGTTGGTTGGTTGGTTGGTTGGTTGGTTGGTTGGTTGGTTGGTTGGTTGGTTGCTTAATTAGTTAGTTACAGCCTGAGCGCTGTACAATAAATCGGTCGGAGACTCATGTTTGAGAACGTTCAGAGTGTGTATGTATATGTGTATGTGTGTATGTGTGTATGTGTGTATGTGTGTATGTGTGTATGTGTGTATGTGTATGTGTATGTGTATGTGTGTGTGTGTGTTTCCATGTAACAGGGCGTGTGTGTACAACTCCGGAGCCAGGGGCGCTGAGTTTCTTGGCGTTGATTTGCCAGGTTGTACTGATTGCATTGCTTTGCAGGCTGAAGCTCACACGGTTAGCAACAAGAGCAGTTGCCACCTACCTTTTGGGCAAATCCCAGGATGTCTTCCGTGCTTGCGCGGTATTGCTTCGTTGCGAGGTGGTTAGGTGGTTAGGTGGTTGCTTGATTGCTTGCTTGGTTGGTTGGTTGGTTGGCTGCCTGGATGGCTGAGATTAGTATTTTCTTTCTGAAAGTAAAGGCCGGCCTGGGAGGGGTGCAGGCGCCCTGGGGCCAGCAGCTGCAGCAGCTGGCCAAGCTGCGCCGCGCGTCACTGCGCCCGGATGTGATCACCCACAAGGCGCGCCCTTCGCGCAAGCGCGCGAGCGAAGGGGATGCGGGAGGACGTGAGCCACACCTCAGGGGGAACTTGCCTGAAACAACGGATGTTTGTGACTTGGGGGCACATTCGTTTGAATTGGGTTGTAATGACTCACCTTTGCGGCTGGTGAGGAACTGATCTCGTCCTTCACCCGTGTGGGCCAGTGGAAGCATACCTTGGCATGCCTGGTACCAGTTCGGCAGCAGGGACTCGCAGCATTGCGAGCAGCAAAACGGGCGAGGAGCTCCTTGTGCTTGGCCTTTTCAACCACATACTGTCGAGGTTGCTTGTCTTGCTATGGCTCCCCTGCCTCCCCAGTCAGAGATGGCTTTTAGTTTTTCAGGCTTCAACCTACAAGCAACAAGTTGTGCTCTTCACAGAGCGTGAGTGTCTTGAGCCATCAGCGGCGCAGCTTGCTTATCAAGTGACAAGCATGAAGCTCCGCACCTATAACCGTCTTGCCTGCTCAGCTTGGAGCTCAAAACATGTAAGCACCGTTACGTACTCCCAACGGACATCCAACCAACTATAGCAAAGCATCATCCTCAGCTCGCAGCCATGCAAAGGGACTCGTGCTCGCACCACCAAAGCCGTGATGCGTGGGGCCACAGCTTCCAGCTTCAAGAACAAGGACGCACTTGTAAGGCACCAGCAACTCAACGCTGACGGCGATTACCTGCAGTCCTCTTCTAGGGCTGTTGTTCATGGTCATGGCCAGTGCTGATTCCAATGCAAATAGGTGGCGAGCGCTTTTGGGGGGGCGGCAAGATTTCATTCTCGGTCTAGCCAACGTCGGACGTCGTGGAGTGTCGAGCCCAGATGGCTGAGGCGCGGGCGCGTTCAGTGGCTGCGGCGTTGCCTGGGCCTTTCTTCTTGATTGGCCGTTGTGCCGTGTCACTTGCTCCACCAGTCCAAGGCAAATCAAACTTGCTAGTCTTAGGAGGAAACCTACGAACCCGCAAGGAGTGTCAGGATTCAGTTATGGAAGGCACGGGAACATGTCAATGTCATTCAATGTCTATATGCCCTGCTGAGAGCATGAGTGGATGGGCCACTCTTGGGATAGTGCAAACAGAAGTCGAAGGAAACCAAGCACACTGCATGCGTCCCTAATTTTGAGACAGCCAAATGTGACAGAACACTCTGCCGATCGCCACCTGGGAGTGTCCTAAACTGGAGGGAAACCAAAATGGAGCCCAGTCACTTTTGGAACCCGATGTAGGAAGCACATTTTCTTCGCGCTCAAATGTGTTGGCTGAGTGCCGGAGAGATTGACAGTTGAGGTGCTACTGCCAGCGAGGCAAGGCCGAGGCCGGCTCCAAGTTCTTGTAGCGCTTGGATAATTTTTTGAATTCAGGGACGCCTTCATTTGGTTTGTCGATCCTTGAGCATGCCAAGAGACACCTCTGACGAATGAACCTCCGGGTGGTTAAAGGGGCTATCCAATTTCAGCGAGGATCTTGCGTGTTGGAGAAACACGCCTCTATTGATCCGGCAGGCTTGTTCAGCCAGGGTCAACATTGCTTTTGAACACTCGCCAACTCAACACTGGCTCTCGTTGTGTTCCCAATCAAGCCAGGAAAAAGCTTCAATATTTGCCCTGTGTTGCTTCCCGGCCTTGCTCAAAGAATGTTGCAACTCGCTTCGGTCAGGACGGTGCCGTTTCTGGAATTTGCCCAGACCGCTCGGCAAGATGTCGCGCGGGCCCCCAGTCGCCGCTCAGTCTCAGCTGACAACTTCCTGTAGTGATAGTGAGTGGCAGAGGACGGCTTGGCTACGTTTGTACTACGGTTGGAATCAGCTTGCTCCAACATATGGACAGATTAGTGGTTTGGCGCAATCACATTGGTGAATGATGAGATTTTAAGGATGACGTTTACTCGTCAGGGGGGACTCAATTGTGGATTCTCTTCTTCACAGACAACAAGTTACAGAATACGTACGCACGTGCACACATACACTCATGCACGCATGCGACGCATCACATCTTGCCCCTCTCTCCATCTCTTGCTCTCTTCTCTCTCTCTCCATCTCTGGGCTTCATGGCAGAAAGAAACAAGTTGGGGCTGACACATGCCAGCCACAGGCCCAACCCTTCCCTTGCGAAGCCTGGGAGAGTCTCGCTTGAGCCGAGGCTGAGCTGGTGGACCAGCTACAGGCTGAGCAACGGGCGGGATAGATGATATCGTTTCAACTGATACGCTCCGTGTTAGCTCTCCTCTTGATGGCTACCAGAGAGCCGTCCTTCGCACGCAAAGGCATGTGCTTGCCAAGTCTTGGAGTTTCGGAAGCATGGAACCATAGCCAGCCCTGCAAATCGGCTTTGAGACCTGCCAGGGCAGCTACCCGGAGCGCTTGCGCGCCTTGTCCACGGTCGTGTGCGGCTCCCGGGGTCCCAGGGTCCCAGGGTGCCGATTTCCGGGTCGCGACGCCTGGAGCTCTCCGCGTAGGCTGGAGACCTGGCCTGCGGAGTCGCCGCACTGGCGAGTGGCAGGCGGGTCTGTTGGCTTTGGAGGGTCTAGGGTCGAGGTGGGGTGCTGGAGGCAAGGCTCGGAAATGGCGACATCAGAACGTGTCTGCACTTGGCAGTGTGAGGAAATCCGAGTGTTTCAAGCACGCGCACGCGTTGAATACGGTAGCGCTGAATAAGAAGATGGGACCCCAGGTCTATTTTGTTGGTTGTCTAGAGCTGAGGGAATGATCGATAGGGATAGTTGGGGAACATTTGCATTTAACTGTCAGAGGTGGAACTTTTTGGATTTGTTAGAGACTACTGCGAGAGCATTTTGCCAAGGATGTTGTCATTGATCAAGAACGACGTTCCGAACCAAAAGCTATGCCAACTGGAGATTGGAGGTCGCTATTTGCAAATCCGGCTTTGTGGCGCAACGCATCTCTCATTGGGAAGAATCGATGTGGGTTTCGACATGAGTCCAGTTCCCAAGTGTTCTAGACTTCCGAAGGTCATGAGTGACTAACATAACATATCATGCAGTGTGGGCATTGTGCCGGTGTGAATCCGCTGATGTGCCCTGCGCTGTTGCACCTGGATACCCAAGGGCGACGTAAGACGTGCAAGCCCGCCTGCAGGGAGCGTGTTGCTGCCAGAGGACAGGTTCAAGCAGCTTGTGCAGGCCAGGGTGATGAGAAGAATGTGGGGGGGGGGGCGGGGGGTCGGGGGGGCCCAGGCACCGGACCCGAACAAATGCTTTGACGGATGCTTATTCTTCACATCCTTTGCCATCTCGTCCGTGTCGCTCCCAGGAAGTCAAAGACGCGAGCGCAGAGGCGCCTTTGCCGGGCCGTAGCGTGCAGTGTGGGGTTTGGCGCCAGCAACACTTGCTGCACGGATGCGTTTCGGTGTCATTCCGTGACGGCCTGAAAGCCTGTACTGCAGTTGAAAGCAGCCCCACAGGATCTCATTGGTGACCCGATATGTGACTCATTTTGCTGCGCCTGAGCCAAAAGACCCGTTTGGAAGCTCGAGGTCTTGAGAATTCTTGCTGTTTTTTGCATTCCCCACTGAAACAATTGAACAAAGTTCCCTTTTGAGACACGCGCCCGGTGTTCAGGACTTGGACCCCTCAAGTGCTGCAGCTGTCCTGCGAGCTCTTTGTGCCGGGTTGCCTACACAGGGCAGAGGGGCGGAAGGGCGGTGCGAAGGAGCCATCGCGTACCACATGGGTGTGGTTTTTTTGAGGGGGTTGGTTCAGCAAGCCACCAATTTCGAGGGTTTTCCCTTTTCTAGAGAGAAACCCTGTAAAGTTCCAGCAAGGCATTTGCTGTGAGCGATGTACATTGCGTTTCTTCGAGTCAAGCTCAGGCTGTCCATGGAAGAACCGTCCCGCTGCTCCTGGATGTAATTGCTGGGCCCTGAGAGGCATCCTCGGCAAATCGGTTCAGGAGGTGCACCATGGAGCCAATCTTCTGGGTCCCAATTTTTGTTTGGATATCCAAGGTTGCCGCGCCATGCGCGCCTGAAGTTGTTGAGGAAGGGCTGTTAGGGACAAGACTGAGGCCAAAACAAGTAGCACCACGAGGGAGCATGAGATAGAGGCTGCACGAGCCCTCATCCTACCCCTGACTGGAGTTGCCCGGTTCCGGACGTGGTCAGTCAGACACTGAGCACTGTTTTTTTGGAAACAACCACCAAAGTTTGCCAAAAGCATCGAGTTATCACTCCTGACTACTCCTGACTCCCCGGGCAGGGCTGTCGTAGGCGGGCTTTGAACGGCGGCAGCACTTTGTCGCGCCAGATATGTGTGAATCCTGTATATGAAAAAACAATCTGGTGGATTTGCCGACATCTCTGAATCAGGTCAAGGAGCACGTGCGCCTGGCCGCGAAGCTGCCCCTGGAGGATTGGCAAAGCATGAGCCAGTCGGTGCTGCCCAGTAGGAGTCGAGTGCGACATATGGGCGCGTTTTGTTGTTGTTGTTGTTGGTTTTTTTCTTCTGGGTACTTTTTTCGTGGTTTTGAAGGGAAGCCAAAAAGGAAACCAATTCTATGAGACACCCTGTCTTATTTGAGGGGACCCGTTTTGGTCTGGATTGAAGGGAAAACCAAAAGGACACCATCCGTTTCAGGAGTTCCCCATCAGACAAACCCACAAGTGTTCACGCCATGTGGGTAGCACTCTCAAAAGGGCTTCAAGCGGTTCCCGCCACATTGGGAACCTTGGAGCGTCCTGCGCAGTGGAGATTTTCCTTATCATGCCAGTGTCTGGAGGTCAAGTATCTTGGTTTGATGGACATGTATTCTGAAAGACAGCTTGTTAAAAGGAAATTCTCTTCCACTGGCCTTTTTTTCAAGCTGGGCTTTACACGGGTCGAGTTTTAGGTGCTCTCAAACAAGCCTCACCTGCAAGAGCAGCTGCCTTGCAGGTCGTCTTCTTGAGAATGTTTGGGTTCCAAGCAGCCTTCGGAGTTGCTGCTATCTTCCAAGTTACGCACTGTGCGGCGGCAGGAGCTTGTCCAGTGTGTGTCGGCGTTGCAGACGGCCCCCTGGGCACACGAATTGAAGGCGGGAGAGCAAGGCACTGGGCTGGCTGTGACAACAGCTATACCGAACTGAAAGATATAGGTGCAATTCCTGGTGTCCTACTATTTGCTTTCACGTTTTTGTGTCCTTCTGTCCCTACGAATTTCTTGTGTCCTAGTTGCACTGCTCGTTGCGTTCACGGTTTTAAGGCTCCTGAGCGCCAGGATTCGCCACTCAAAACCTTCGCGACGCAGGCGCGCCTGTGGTGTTTGTCTTTTTGCTTGGTGAAGACGTGTCAGCTCAGGCTCCGCCTGTTGTGTTTGTAGGGACACCCATGCACACACCCACACAGTGTTGCCAAAGCCATGTGGTGATCTTATGTCTTGCTTCACAGGAAACGTAAAGTTTGACCATGACAGGCATGGAGCCTTGATCTCCGGCCAGCCGTCAGGCCGTGAAGCGACTGACTGCTGGCAGGGAATCCCTGGCCGGGGTCCCGATGCGCGCATTCGTGGCATGGAAGGATATGGCTGTGGGTCAAAGACATGTACCAAACTGGCGCCTTGGCAAATGGAACCAAGGACTAAAACCTGCGTAACCCCAGTTCTTTAATTTTGAGCCGCACCAATACGTTTCAGCATGACCGGAGGTCTGGTTGGATCTGGGATGTTGTTTTCTGAGCCGACTTGTGCCACAGGAGCACTCTTGCTTTCGCTGGCCAACTCGCCAGAATTTGGCTGACTATCAGTGTGCATCGGTTGCCTGTGCCAGTGCCAATCATGATTACGCTTCTGTCCCAAGCCGCCGCTTGTACTGGTGTTTCCAAATAAGTAATCATCGAGCTTCCGGGGCACTCAATGCACTGTGCAATATCGTGCAAAGCAGATGGAAATCAAGGACAAATCCCTGGAGTTAATATTGTTACACGCCTCCAAGCAGCTGGGCCAAACATTTCCAAGCGCTTTGATGCAGACATTTCTTGGAAACCAAACGATGGGTGAACTTGCGTTCTGGTTCGGACCCTTCTTCCCTCACATGCCGGGAGCAGGAGTTGGATATTCAAGGGCGGCGACCGTTTGCCTTCCGCCGTAGAGACCCTCCGTGTATATCCTATGAAAGGGGTACTGCTTCCTTGCGTCCTTCCTTGCGGCCCATTTCAAGGGGGTCAGCTTCCATACAGGGGTGCGATCATACGGTTAGCATTATGACTTTGTAACCAAAACCAGCCCAAGATCCGCCCTCAAAAGCTGCAACCCTGCCCGAAACCCAAATCTGCACTGAACAAACTCATGTGATCACCGAGTTTGCCTTCAAAGATTCAAGCTGGAATTGGGGCGAGCCAACCGGTGGGGTGTTGAAGCAACCATTGGTTCAACAACCTCCTTTTTGGTGCCGGGGCTAGTGTCATGTTCAAAACGGACAGGTCTTAAGATGGAAATCCCTCTGCTTCAAACAACCAAGACAGGGTACCCTCGAAAAAGGACACACCCATGTGGGTCTGTCTCAATTTTCAGGCAATGGTTATTGTCCTTTTCTTTCCCAAATGGCAGTTGGTCAAAAATAGGTACCCAAAATGGAACCCTGGTAAATGGAACCAGGGACTAACACCTGCGGTCCCCCGGTGGGTTAATTTTGACCCACAGCCACATGCCCTTCAAAAGGCGGAGGTTATGGACCACATGTGAACCGAGTGCGGATTCACATTGGGCCGCCAACGGGCGGCTAGTTCCCCATGATTGTGTCCTGCCAAACAACTACCATACCCAACACAACTACCCAAACCGATTCTCAATTCCGCCAGACCTTGCAGCAGTTGGTGCTGCTGCTGCGCGCTAGTCAGAAGTGGGGTCAGACAGGGGGCAGGCCCAACTTGGTTCGCTTCGGGTTCGTCTCAGGACTTTGGGTGTCCATTTTGGTTGCCCAATTCAACAAAAAATGCAAGCCACAAGTTCGGAACCCTTGAAAAAGGCGCAGTATGAAGTACCAACCGAAATTGGGCATGCAATTGGATGGCAGGAAACCACCCACACATACATGTGTCTATTCTTTGTCATCTAGGCACAGTTTTCATTCTTGCGGTTTGGCAGGCGGCCTGTCGCCGCAGAGCTGCAGAGACGTCTTCTGCGTGCTGGGGGCTCTGGGGTTGGCCTCAAGCATTGACGGACAGAAATCCTCAAATGAAAGGCGCGCTGCGAGTCGCGTTGTTTGTGGCCATGCACATCGCCGGATTCTCCAAATGGTAAGCCTTTCCGTTTTCCAATTGAATCCTGGCGGATTGGTTTTTATGCCTGAAGTTCGGCCCAGATATGAGTTTCAGCGCAAGGCGCTCAAGACTCTGCCAAGCGTTTCGCCTCCAGAACAACCCAGTGGAACAAAAACCATTCCCAATGCAGCGAAGCGTGTCACGGGTTGCTTCTCTGAGGTATCTGCACCGAAAGCTGTGCTTCTTGGCTGCTGTGTGCCCACCGTGCGTCGAGTGTGTTTTGCAGTGGTGCCTGCGTATTGTCCTCTTTTTTTGTTTCTGAATTTGTTGTTGGCCCCCATTTCTCGAGTGAGCCTCAGGTCACCTGAGGCAAAGGACGTAGAAGGCACCAGTGGACAAGGAGCGGGCAATGTGTACCGATGTGCTAAGACGAAGTTTGTTTCAGACAGCTGGCATGTCTCTGGTCCGTGGTTTGTTCTTCTAAGCTGTCTAGCACACAGCGTTTCACAGCAATGTTGCAAGAACACATAGTGTCAAATCTTGGGGCCTTTTTCATCAGTTCACGTGTTAAAGGGCCACGGTGGTGCGTTTTGCAGGCACAGGGTTGCGTGCCTGCCATCAGTTTTGGGATTGCGTCGAATAGACTTTGATGTCGAGTCTTTGCTGCTGCGATTTATTCGTTTGCTTCCCAGCATGTTTTTATTCGATTGTCCAGATTGCGCTTTTTCCTTGATATTTTTACAACCATGTCACAGAAGCAATAGTTTTGTTTGCCAAGGTTTTTTTGTTTGGTCCCGCATGTTTTGGCACATGTCGCAGGGAATGTATTCCTTTGGCGCCGGCCAGACCTCGAGACCGCGGCGTTCGTGGAAGCTGCGCATGCGCTGGGTGAGGCGCTGGATGGATGGCTGGATAAAGTTGTTTGGATGTGCAGGTTGGCATAAAGCTGGCAAGAGGAATCGGCAACAAGAAGAAGAAAAGAAAGAGAAAGAGGAGAAAGAGAAAGAGGAGAAAGAGAAGGAGGAGAAAGAAGGAGGAAGAAGCAGAAGAAGAAGAAGAAATAAGAAGAAGAAGAATAAATAATAAGAAGAAGAAGAAGAAGAAGAAGAAGAAGAAGAAGAAGAAGAAGAAGAATAAAAAAGGAAGAATAATAATAAGAAGAATAATAAACAAAAGAAGAACAATAATAAACATGAATCAGAAGAAGAAAAATAAGAAGAAACAAAAGAAGAAGAAGAACAAACAGAAGAAGAAGAAGAAGAAAAAGAAGAAGAAGAAGAAGAAGAAGAAGAAGAAGAAGAAGAAGAATAATAAGTAATACGAAGAAATAATCAGAAGAAACAGAAGAAGAAGAGGAACAGGAAGAAGAAGAAGAAGAAGAAGAAGAAGAAGAAGAAGAAGAAGAAGAAGAAGAATAATAAGACAATAAGACAATAAGACAATAAGACAATAAGACAATAAGACAATAAAGAAGAACAACCGTAAAATAGATAAGTTTCAAAGGTGGGAACAGCGTGTTCGGGCCAGGTGGGTGCCCTGCGCGCCAGCCGGTTGCGGCAGGCCCTGCTGTTGGGCCCCCAGAGGCAAGCGAAGCTCACAGGGATACCAGGGCACGCTGGGTCTACTGGGTTCGCGTGTCCATCAAGGTGAACATTTTGAGGGTTCTCAGCATGTCTTTGCATGATTTCACTTTTTTTTTTGTGATGTTGAGGATGATTGTGTTTGGGCGACTGTCATAGGCATGCAGTCTTGTCCGCCATGTTCTCCTAGTTGAAGTTTTTGCCCTGCCTTTTCGCAACACGCCGCTGCATCTGCAGTCCGCTATATACATAAACGTCACAGCTATGCTATGAATTCAATCGAAGGCAGCAGGCGCAAGACGCCAGTGGTGTTCAAGCACTAGATGCATCGGCAACACCGAGAGATGCATGTGTCAACACATACATATACATATATAAACATATGTATACAGATATATATATATATATATATACATATATATATATACAAAGTATGTTAACATGAGCCAGGGTTATTTGTATATATATTTTCATATATATAAATATACATATGATAATCATATATATATATATCTATACATATGTAGCTATGTGAAGAAAGAGAGAGCGAGAGAGAGAGAGAGAGAGACAGACAGAAAGAAAGAGAGAGAGAGAGAGAGAGGGGGGAGGGGCTGCACGGCGGTCATGCTATTGGTCCGGCGCAAAGATGGCCGGGTACATGGACGATGGCTGGCTGCCCCCGGAGTCAGAGTCGGAGGATTCGGAGGCGACGCGTGGGGTGTTTGCGGAGCGACAGCTAGGCTTGAAGCTTTCTCGATGGGCAGTTGGACTTATTCTCTTTCTCGCCAGGATAGCCTTGGATGGTTTTGCGGTCATGGGACTGACATCAAATGCTGCGCAAAGCTTTGCCAGTTGCGCCAAAGTTCTCGGGATTCGCAGGCGCCCGCTTCGGATGCCGACGTACCTGACTACGGCGATGTGAAGTTCTGGACTGAGGCTTTGTGCCCCGAGCCAACAGCTTCCTACCTGATAGGTCTTCCTTGCCTTGGCAGCACATCATGCACCATGTCATGCTGGCTTGAGAAGGAGTAGCCCTGCCCGCAACAAAGCAGCATCATGTCGTCCCCATTTGGCTGTGGGTCAAAAATAGGTACCCAAAATGGAACCCTGGCAAATAGAACCAAGGACCAAAACCTGCGGTCCCCTGGTGGCTTAATTTTGACCCATACCCATTTCGCGAAATTCGTTGGGCTCGCTCGCCGCGGTTTCCGGAAGGTCTACACCCAGCAGCGCGGGCGCGAGCAGGCGCCCCAGGACTGGCTCCTGTCGTACGAGCATTTCGTGGCGCAGGGCGGCTTGGCCGTGAAAGCCGGTGAGGGAGGGGCGTCGTTTTTGGGGGTTCCCTCTTTGGGCTGGTTTCAAGTGAATTGAAAGGACACCTGCAAACTTTTGTGCTTCGTATGGGTCCCGTTTCTTTTTTCTCTTTTTCTTGAGAGAGGGAAGCCCAGGGATCTTTGATCTGACGGAAATGGACGATGCAGATCTTCCAAGCCCGAGAAACAATCTGAACCAAACGTCTCAGACATCGCCACAGCTGGGGTGTCACTTCTAGGTGTGCAACGGGCTTGGCAATTGCCTTGGCCCCTCTGTGTAGAGAGTCAACATTTGCAAGCAAGCCTTGGCGTTTGTTGATGTGGTGTTCATAAGTTTGCAGTTTGTTTTTTCCATCTGGGTTCTTTGCTGCTGTTGTCGCGAAGAGCTTGCAGAGCATATGCCATGCTCTCACCGGAATTTGAGGCTGGCGCCGCTTTTTCCCCGAGCCCTGCTGCATTCTGGACCTCGGGTGTGGAGACTCCGAGCCTTTGCTAAGCGGTGAGGGATCCGAAGTTGGCAGGGGCGCAGGGTGAGTTTTGGTGGGGTGGTGTCGGAATCCGACGGAACGTCAGCTTGCAATTCACTTATCCGGGCCCTTTCCAAGTCAGTGCGGGAGTCAGTCAACTATGCCCAGCCGCTTGAGAAACGATAATCTTCCTGCCTCTTGTGGTAGGCATAGGCAGCGGTGGGAAGCCTGGGGTTTGCTAGCAAGAGAGCAGCGGAGGCTATGTAAAATCAACAGGTGTTGGTGGAGATTGAATAGGCAACCGAGAAGATGTATGGCTAAATAAGTTGGCCTGCTCTATTCCTGCCAGATTCCGTGCTGTGAGCCACGATTCCTGCCAGGCTAGGCTTGGAGCATTTGGTCTCGTGTGCGTGGCTCTAAGGAGTTCATGTCGAAAGCCTACGATGATGGCTTTCACGACATTGTAGGGGTCGACATTGTGCCAGAAGTGCTGGAGACGATGAGGTGCGAAGGGAGTCAAATGAAAAGCTTGTTGCCATCGGCAATCTGTTGCGAAAAGCAAACCCTGTCGGCAAGTAGCCAAGTCTTTGAATCGAACAATGGAACCCCTGGATTAGTCAACTAGGGGTGTATGAGTGAGGGAGGGGGACTAGCCCTGTTGGTCGAACTGGATTTCCTTTCTGGCGCAGCTGCTTGCACCCAGAAGCAGGATTGGATTCGTTGCTGTACTCGTAGTGCTTGCCTGGGTTCTTCGTTCCCCTGGTTGCTTCAAGCTCATGTGAGTCGTTTGTTTTGTAGCTGAATTTGTCGGCAAACAAAACACTTTCCGCAACTGAAACAATGTTAGTGCCAAAAAGAGAAGACGCTGTTGGACTGCTTAGTGAGTGTTGCTTCGGAATGCGCTGCCTTCATCTTTGCTTGCTGGAGGCTGCAAAACGCCTCCAAGCCGGGCATGAAGTACATGCTGGCTGAGCCTTGTCCAGGACTGAAGTAGCCGGCTAACGTCTCTTGCGGAAGCTGGGCTCAACTGCGAGGTTGTTCAAGGCGACCCTAGATGTACAAATAAATGTTATGAGCTGAAACGTGCGAGCCATGAGCCATGCGCCGTTTCACTGCTTAAGCTCTTCCTACCTGCATCTGCAAGTAGAGGAATTCCGCCATCCTATCTGCTCAGGATGCTTGCAGCCTTCCCTTTCCGGATGAGAGCTTTGATGTGGTGTTTGACAAGAGCACCCTGGATGCGCTGTGACTCAGATGAATGAAGCGCATTCAAAGCTGCTTAACGCTGGGAGATGTCGGCGGTCTCGGATCCCGGAATGCCTTGGGCCTTGCGTGTCCAGACGTTCTGAGGAAGTGTGCCGGTCAGACTGCTGTCAGCCGCAGCGTGGCCGAAGCGGAAAGTTTGTCCCCGTTTGCATGTATTCCTTTTCCAAGATGCAGCTTTTTGATTGCTAGAAACTGCCCAGAACTCCAGCTGTTAAACGTCATCCGTTTGTTTGCCCAGACTGAGGAAGCCAGGCAAACATTCGAAAGTGCAAGTGTTTCACGTGGATGCCTTGGCATTCTTTGTGGGCATAGCTCAATGTTGCACATCTAATGTAGCTGTTGCATTTACACATATCATATTCAATATGCAGTGGTGCAGTATTGGGGCGGGTTTCTTCCCGTTTGCCTGGCTTGTTGGTCCGAGGCATGTCTTCAGAGGTGCATCGTGTTCTGAAGCAGGATGGCGTGCCCCGGCCCTTATTGCATATGGTACGGGCAGTTGTTTGCATGTCTGCCCTTCTACAATACAGGGGTGTTCTTAGCTACTGTTAGACGATCAACTGCACTGTCAACACGCACATGTGCATCTGAGTGAATCTATGCATGCCAGCGTGCAAACTCCTCCGCTCTTTCGCGAGGGGGGGATGACTTGATGACTTTGTCTGACAACATGCTGCCATCAGCAAGTGCGACCAGCAAGCACAAGCCAAGCTCGATTCGAGTTTGCGCCACGCAGAGGTGTACTTGTGCGTCAGTCTCAACGTGCCAGAGGAGGCACTGCCAGCGATTGACACCTGGCGTCTGGTCATGACAGAATGCGACAGGCAGGCTTTCGATCAGTGATCTAGAAGAACACTTGTGCCATCGTGGGGGGTGCTTTAGCTGATCTAGCCGGAAAACAGTGAAGCAAGTTCTGAACTTCTCTCGTTTCACTCTTGGGCTTTGCGATCAGGTAAATCAGCAGCAAAGGCCAGGAACCGTTTCTTTTTTTTGGTTGATGTTAAGTTGGTCTCGCTCAGGGGCGCTTTTTGTGTACATGTGTTGGCAAAAGGCAGCTCAGGGAACCGGCAGCTGAGGAGAACACAAACTCGGAGCGGCGCTGGCACGTCGATGTTCGAGTCTGCGAAAACGAGCCTCTTGGCTGCCAGCGTGTCTGAGAATCCCTCGGCCTTTTGCTTCTTTCCTGTAGTTTGATTGTGGACAACACGCAGGCAGAAGCAATGAAACAAGTGACATGAAGTGCCAAGTACCTGGGTTCAGGAGGAAGAAGGGCACTTGATTGGACAAGAGTTGAACAGGTGTGACCGTCCTGCGAAGCCTGCTTCTAGAGGTTGAATGTTCAACGCTCAACATTTGCTGTCGAAGAGTTTGCTAGCAGGAACAGCAGACACCAAATGAGGCCAGCTGGTTGGCATATGGTTGTCTTGCTGCGAGTGGTGTCTGGAGTGCGGCTCGCTTTCTGAGGAGATACGACAGCAGTGATGGGCCACCGAAGCACTTGTACATGTATGTCGCGGAAAAGAAGCATGCGGTGCTGGCAAAAAGAATCAACATCCACCAATCAGCAACCCTGAGTGCTGCATTCATCTGGTTGTTCATCAGCCCTGCTTCATGTTGGGCGCCCACTGTGGGCGCCACAGCTTGTGAGTTGTGAAGCGGTGGCCGCACATGGACATAAGAAGTACTTCGTGAATTGTCTTGCTACAGAGTTCCTTTTGGGTGCCCCAACTATGGTTTGGTTCTCATTTGCTAGTGTTATTCTGGTGAGAAATCCCCATGTTCCCTGCATACCAAGTGGTAGGGAATGTCCAAGCTCATGGGTCGCCTTGTTCCAATGGGATTGGAATGTCTCAGCGTCGTATGACACTTGCCTGTAGGCCCGACCAGCTCAGTGCGGATGCCAAGTGGGAGTGGCAATCCTTGAATCAAAAGTGGCGCGCTTTAAGTGGCCGCAGGTTGCTCCCTTGGGGGGGGGGGGGGGGGCGGGAAGCTTCATGAGCCGCGACTCGAGACATCGTCCAGCTGCGGCTCTTTGCGCCCCGCTCTGGTCGCGATAGTTGGCGCCAAGGCCTGAAGGATGCTGTGGAGGTGTTGAGGCGGCGAGTTGCGGGTCGGTCGCTTTGGGCGTCGCTGACGTTCGACACAACTCCTGTTTGAGAAATCTCTGGTGTCACCTGCCACCTGCCACCTGAACAAGAGGTGCGCAAAAAGGGCCGGCATGATTTTGACAACAAGACAGTACAGTGACACACTGCTCTTGGCACTGGCCCTTCTAGAGCCTGGCAAGGGCTTGCAGAGATCATGATGCTTTCATCGGCTTCGACACTGGATGCCACGTCAAAGAGAACGTTTCAAGAACAGGCCGTTCCACATGTAAGTTCCAGGCACGCGGCCTCGCACGAGACCTTCGAGCCTGCCCGGGATTTAGGATTGACAGGTCTTGACCCATTGTACTCAAAATTGGGCATGTCCACTTTGACCAGGTAGCTGAAGCACTTGCTATGTTGAATGCCAAGAATCTATTTGAGAACTCATCGAGAAGGCGTTGTTAAAGGCTGCAGTACTGGTTGGAGTGCATTGCGGCCTGAAGTGGGTGCCACAAGCTGAGGCACATGAGTTCATTGCCGGAGAACTCAGACCTGCGATTGCAAGCAGTGGATAGTTGGCGTGATGCATTGGGAGATGTGACACATTGAGCCTATGCAATGGTTATTGCAAATTGTTGCAAGACTCCCCAAGCAGGTTTCTACTTGTGACACAAAGCCACATTCCCCATTCTGGGACAGTGAGCGGAGATTGGAGAAACCGATTTAGATTTGGGTGTCCTGCATCAGCTGGCAGCAGGGTTTGGTACCATTTGATCCGATTGCCAAATTCTGCGTACTATAGATAGAATGTGAAGACATGTACACAACTTGAACATAGAGTATGCCATAAGTATGATATGGCTTCATATAACATGTTTGAAGCTAAGACAATATCATGATATAGTACGAGACAAGCTACGCTAGTACAATTAAACATATGGAACAAATGATGAAAGACACATAGCTTAATTCAACTTGATTCAATTTGATATATACATACATATATATATATATACATAAATATATATATATATATATTTGTATATCGGATGGCTTGCTTTGGGCGGAGCACTCCCAGGTCTCCCTGGCCGCACGGAAGATCACGCAGAGCCAGCGGCAGATGTCGCCCAGGGAGCCAATGCCTTGGGTCGGTCCTCCTTGGAAAGAGGGAAAAGGCTGGGAAGTGTGTTGCAAAACAGGCTCAGACTGGGTGAAAGGGCAACCGATTGTGTATTTTTGTAAGACTCTCTGATTTGAAGCAAAACTCAGCAGAGGCCGAGTACTTGAGCTTTTTTTGGGTCTGCGCAACGGCGAAAACAGCGGCACGTGCGGCAAACTCGCCACCCAGATTAGCAGCTTTTCCAAGCGGGCCCGGCTTAGGATTGCAGCGGCTGTGCGGGGAGTGGCCGCGCTTCAGGCAGGTCATTCAAAGACTCCGCAGAGGGCCATGGTTCGTAGCTCGGGAAGGACCGTTTGGGTCTTAACTCTTAAGGAACTCCAGGTCGCGTTCTGTTTACGGCTCACCTATTTCTTGTGGAAGGTGTGGCGAGGTAGCTGGCGGAGAGATGGAAACTGCGGTGCATGTTTTCGCATGGCTTGAACGGATGACCAGTGGGCAAGTGTCGCAAAGGGAGAATTAGTCATTTTAGCGTTTTGAGCAGAAGGATTCAAAGAAAGCAAGTCACTTGTAGCTCCCCCACATCTGCACGCAAGCAAGCATGCAAACAAGCGGGCAAGCAAGCAAACAAACACGCAGACAAAGACATACACAACATGGAAGGCATATTCGCCATTGCCAGGCTTCTGGCAAGCCCTTCGCGGTGACGAAGGCCTGGAATATCGAGGATGACATGGCCCAATTGTTCGATTAAGAGGGATGTAGTGGGGCATCCATCCCAGATGTGGATATAATGAGGCCTCAACCAGATACCGAAGTGTGAACCACATGACTTGGCTGGACGCAAACTGAATCTTGACAATGGATCATACCAATGGAGCAAATTGCGCTGGTGCAGGCGGCTGCTTTGCTCAAGACCCTCTCACCCAGGGTTTTGGCCTGAGCCGTATGCGTCGGCGCAAAGTATGTTCAGGTCTGCAATGTTGGGTTTGGCTACTCAAGGAAAGACCACCCCTTGCCCCCTCACTTATACTTCAAATAGCACTTTATCGGTTATTAAAGTTGTCTACCTGTATAAAGCCTGAAGGCCCCTGTGTATTTAGGCCCTGCCATTTTTTTGGAGGGTACCCGTTTTTGGTTGTATCAATGGAAAACCACAAGGAACACTGAAGCAATTTGGGGGGTGCCCCTAAAACAAGACACATCCATTTTCCTCTCACTTCTTGGTTGATAGTGAGACCCTCTGCAAAAAGCGTTCCACCTTTTGTGGATCCACTGGACAACCCAAACTGTTTCAACCCAAAAGCAAAGATCGGCTACGAAATAGCTACAAAGATGTTTCTTACCAGGATCTTCATCCAGGTCTGCAAGTTTCAATAGAGCAAGAAGCAAGGGATCTGCAGGTAAAGCACCTTCATGAGTCATGCAAACCCTCCGGGTGTAGCCCCCCCAAACAACAGGGATACCCTACAAAAAAGACAAGAACAGCCACACCCGTTTTTTTTTCTTCCCCCCCGGCAGGTTTGCCCCCCGTTTGCACTGAGATCTTTGGGCGAGTGGCCTACTTCGCACCCAGCGAGCTGAGCGCCCGGGGCCTGAGGGCCTGAGGATGAGGCTCCCCTTGCCGCCCACAAGAAAACCAGGTGTCCGTCCCATTTGGGCAAGATGTCGATGTGTTCAATGAATCCCGGGCTTGGGGCTTGGTTTTGGAAAGTGTTTTTTGGCTTGTTTGAGTTAGATACCGTTCCCAAGAAAGGGCTCGTTTATCTCTGGCAGATTCAGTTGTTGCTTTGGCTGATTTAGATGCGATCTTTCTTTTTGTTTAGCTGCTCGGTTAGAGCTCCTGCGAGCTGTGAACCTGGCTGTGCATGGGCCGCAGTTGACATGGCCATAACTGGAAGCTCTGGCTTGATCGATTTGAAGCCCTTGCACGGCTTTATCCAATAAACGCGTCCTGATTGTGCCTCGGCTTTTGTGTACTCCTGTTGGGTTGCTCCAGGTGTCTGAGCTGGTTTCGTTCTGTTTCGATCGCATTGCGATACACCGACCTGGCGGCTTGCTTGCTAGAGTAGCAGTTCTTAGTCGAGCGCTCCGACTTGGATGTCCTAGCTCAGCTTCTCTATGCACCGCCGTACGGAAAACACCGCACTGGTCCAAGGATGGGATGCGAGCATAGGTGTCCTTTTTGGTTGATTTGGTTGACAAATAGAGGGCCCTGGTTTACGTGGTGGTTCAAAGGACATCTATTTTCCGAAAAAGGACACCTGTAGATACGGGGGTCTTGCGACTCCTTCGCCCGGTGCATCCGAGCGTCACTGCGGGTCATGTGCGCATCCATGCGCCTTGCTGGCCGAAGGCGGGGGAGTAGTGAGCGGAGAGCGCGCATGGAGACGCCTGGGGGATTGAACGCAACTTGATTTATGTGGCCCACTCGAACAGTGGCTTCAGGATCCAAAAGCCAAGGGCATGCAGCGTTGCCAGTTTTCGCTGCGGCCATCGGGTGAGGCTTTGAGTTTCGTGGATGGCCTTGAACTACACCAGGCCTCGCGTCGCCGGAGAGCGCGAACTCGCCCCAAAGCCAATGGTACCATCTTGGGGCAGGTGCACCACCCATTTTAGTCTATTTTAGAGGGGATTGGGATTGTTCACTGGGGGCACGGGATTTCGACCATTGCCACCTTTGTTGACTTCCGATGGCCATGTCCTTCGCGATAACCCTGGGTGCAGGCAGCTTTGCATCGTGGGCGCAGGGCCTGCTGGGCTGCAGCACCTCAGCTTACTGGCCGGGTCGTGTTTCGCCGCAAGGGTGCTGGTCAACAATTCGAAGTTTCCCAACAGTACCTCTGATGCTTGGGTTTTAGTTTAGGTTGCCAAGGGAAGTGGGGAGCAAGGTTTTTGGAGATGATGATGTGGATCCAGGGCGGAGCGGCGCCGGTGGACGGATGTAGGGCGGAGCGGGAATCCAGGGCAGAGCGGTGCTGGGAAGACGCAGCAGGTGGATGGGATCCGGGGCAGAGCGTTGCTGGGGAGACGTGACGGCTGGTCGGGTGGACAGGATCTGGGATGCAAGGGAGCGATGCCGGAGACGCAGACGGTGGACGGGGTGCGAGCGCACGCCCGCGCGCTCGCCACAGAGCACGTTCACTGGGCGCGCGTGCAGCGGGGGACGGATCTGGGGCGGACTTGCACTGATATTGGGTTGCTTTTGGGTTCCCGGGCTGAGCCTGTTTTGGGGTGGGAGGACTTGCAACAATGCTCCAAAGTGCCCGGTCACAGAAGCTGAGGTTGGGGCACTTCTTGTCCAAGGACCTGGGACAGAGTCAGAAGTGAGAGGATCTTGAGACAGTGGCCACTCTTTGACCAGTTTTTGAATCGGACTTTTTAGCTGCGACAGGACCCCGCGCTGGGAAGCTTCGCATCCTGGCTGGTTGTTTTTAAAGGGCCAAGTCAAGCCAGCTTGGTCTCACATGGCTTTCATAGAGCATCACACACTTTTGGTGAAGCTTCCTTGAAGTGAAGCCTTCTTGAAGTGCGCATCCCTCCGCATTTCTGGAGCCGAGGCGATTTTTGAAAGAAGCAGCACAGCTGGAAGCTTTTTTCGGCGCTTTCCCATCCACCGCTTGCTGATCAGCAACCTGGCCGAACTTGAACCTCCAGTGCTTCCTTCTGCCATCCGCCAGAGTCAGCTGTGTAAACGTGTCTGAAAAAGCCCGGTATCCCAGTGTGGCACTTCTCTCTAGAGACTCTCTCGCACTTCTCTCTAGAGACTCTCTCTCACATGGGTTGCGAGGTAGCCATCAACACACCTTCGAGCTTTGAGCAAGTGAGGGTCGTTTCCTGCTTCGGGCCTTTGGAACACTTGTGGAGGCATTGAAAACCAGAGTATTCTCATAGGTCCCCAAGTGGGTATGGGTCAAAATTAAACCACCAGGGAACCGCAGGTTTTAGTCTATATTTCCATTTACCAAGGTTCTATATTAGGGTTGCCCTATTTTTGACCCACACCCAAGTGTTCCCGGGCTGAATAGTGCTCTGAAGTGCCTAGAGGCCTCAACAAGCGCCACGTGCGCGGCGGTGGGGCGGAGTTCCGCATGCGCCATGACTGGAACTCCCTGCTTGGCACAGGCAGGGATCGCCAAGGCCATACTTGTATGAACTTTTGTGGAGATTTGGCAGAGCTGCTCGCATGGTTTTGGCACGCTGTGTGAGATGGTTTTGGCCCTGGCAGATGCGCTTGATCTGGCTCCCATGACGGCAGCTAGGCTGCAGGTAGCCATAGATGATGTTTGTGCATGCTGGCCTCATTGCCTGCAGCATGATTTGGCAGCTTCACTTTGCATTCTTTCGAGCAGTCATTCTCACCTTCAAGCATCACCAGTGGCATTTTGCGGCATCACCTGCCTTTATTTCCGCCACTGGCGCATCATCATGACTAACATTGCAAGCATCACTTGCATCCTTTGCATCATTACACTGGCATGCCAGCAGTCCACTCCAATGCTAGCAATTGATGGATACACGGATCAGCTGCTTGGAGGCTATCATTGGGCCCAATTTGCCATGTTCAATATAAGATTGGAGAACTGGCACAGTCTTTTACACTGTCGAATGGGCTCCGATCTAGTCTTGCAGAGTTCTTGGCGGAACTCGCTTTTTGTGAGCACGCCGCATTGCTTTGTGTTTTGTCGCTTCGGAGCGACTTGGCCCTATGAACGCAAACGAGTCGAACAGCTTGTCAGTCTGCATGGACAGAAGCCAGGCAAGAACCACGGAGTTATACCCGCACGCTGATGTGCTGGCTCAGTAGCTTAGTTTCATTGGCCAGCCATGACAAGATCAAGTGCTGAATGCAGTGTTTGTGTGTGTTTTTCATTCGATTCAGCACAGGTGCGCGCTTCAGGCTGACTTGTTTCACCGGATAATTACAAGAGCAAGCTACAGTGAGAAAGAGAGAAAGAGAAAAGAGAGAGAGAGAGAGAGATATTTAACATGCATGCAGTTCCTTCGGTGCGCTTGAAAGGGGGAGGGACATTTGCATGTCGTTCTTGTCTTCCACAGAAGCGAAGGTATTTGGAAGACTACGCGCAGCACTTGTCTGAAAACATCGAGTACAATGTGGAGGCGACCGGCCTTCGGGCTGGATGCTGCTTCGGCACTTCCACCAGATAAACTCACCGCCAAGAATCAACGGCCCACGGGACCCAACGAAAGGTGCTTCTACCTTTTGGACCCACAAAATCGCAAAATGGGAACCCAAGGCTACATCTTCAGGTCAGATCTATTGGTCGATCACAGGGTGAGTAAAGCTTGTCAGGCCTAGATGATTCTCTTGGGACTGTTTAAATCTGGCTACAAAGGTATCGACCAGAAACCCATTCCTCTAGGGGACACTTCCCCATTCTTTCCAGGGATCCTTCTTTCCAGAAACCATCAGAACCCCAGGGGAAACTGCCATCGGTTTTTGGGCTTTCTGTTTCTGTCGGGCCATTTGTCTTGCGCCAAATGGAGGCTGTGGCCACGAAATGTTTTCCCTGAGGTGATGCAGGTGATGGCGAAGGATGGCTCGTTTGAGATGGAGCCTGGGCTGGGGCTGGAGGTTGGCTGGTTGGCTTGGCGCATGCCCGGGTTTGCCAGCCGGCTTACCTTTCATCCACCGGATGCCTTGGGCCGGCCGTGCTTTGTTTAAGAAGCTGCACTTCTTCTCAATCCTTACTGCACTGTGTTGATTCCAAGGGTGCGTTACGTTGCTGACCCCCCACACAATCAATCACTCTCACGAAACATGAGCGTGTTGTTTCAGATCTTGGGATGTCTGCCCTCCTGCATTTCTAGTTCTTCCTTAGTGTTCGGTCAAGCGTGCCACACTGGGTGCTTGCTAATGTTTGCGTGTAAATATTTATGTGTAGGGATTTGCAAACAGACAAACATGCATACACACCCTCACACACGCCCACACACCCACACACACACACACACGCATACACACTTACGTGAGTACACACACACATACACACAGGCACAAACATCTGTGTGTATATATATATATATATGTATATGTATATGATATATATATATACATTATACATACACCGATAATGCAGTTGTTTTATTTGGATTGCTCCAGGCGACTTGACCACATCAGCTCATCCCAAGCAAGGAACTGCCCTTAAACAATTTATTTGAAAAAACAAATCCTGCTTAAGTTCTGTTTAAAGTTATGCATTCTACTAGATTTATGTCCTTGTTAAATGTTAATCAGATTACAATTATGAAATGAGACACACATTCAGGGAAAAGAAGTCCTCTTTAAATTCCAATTTGAAGCAATTATCCCAAGTAGAAATATGATTGAAAAGGAATTTCTACTGAACTCATCTTTAAATCCAACAAACTTTTATTTCCTATTCAAATTCTAATTAGAAATTTGGACAAATCATCCTGGAAAAGGACACCTTTTTAGACTCTAACTTGAAATAATAATTCCAATTAAACACCTGTTTAAACAAGCTATTAGAATCTTTTTCTATTAGTTTTGAATTTTAATTAGACCACTGAAGAACAGAATCCTGGAAAAGACGACACATCTATGTGATATTTATTTAAATCCTTATCTAATTCTTTTTGGATTCTAGGCAGAAAAAAGATAACGCAAGACAGCAGTGAGTTTATTGGAACAAACACTTTGTTTGTTAAAGATCTACAAGACATAAGTCCGATTGATATAAGCGTGAGTTAATAATAATCTGAACCCTAAACCCGAAATCCTTTTTTGTCCTGTTTCTGAGCTGAGGTTTTGTTCGAAAGATGCAAACATAACAGCTATATTGGAGCCAACAGTAATAAAGTAAACACGTTAAAAAAAGGGAAAACACAACACTTAAAACGATAGAGCCACTGACCCAAACAAAGAGGTAACCACTCAACAAAGTTTAAAAAGGAAAATACAACAAGACACGAAGTGAAAAGAAGTTAACAAGTAAGATTCGGGAGTCAACAACCCAAAAGTAAAAGAGTAACATAATAAAACATTAAAGTTTTTCAACCCATGACCTTGAAGTACTATGCTCTGGCCATGCCTTGACAGATTTACTCGTATTTTTTGACTTTTGGATCATTGGCTCTAGAACAGTATCGAGTACTTTTTTGTTTATTTGTTTCGGTTTTGCTCCTTGTTTTTGCGTTTTGTGTTTTTACTTTTGGGTATTGGCTCGAGTATTTTGCCATTGTTACTATTGTTTGGCATTGGTAGCTTTTTTGACTTTTGGGCCAGTGGCTCCAGAATGTTACTTGCTTACATTTGTACTATTTGTTCTTTGGCTGACCAAACCTCAGAGTGAGAAATAGGACAGAGGAAGATCCAAAGTGACTGAACTTTCACAATGGCCTGGAAAAGTTTGGAGCCTGAAGCTTTCAGGTTGTTTTTGGCGCCTGGCTCTGCTGCTTTCCCCAAGACTTCTGACGGACGGTGGATCCATGGCGGGGGGTTCCATAGAGACACATATACATACATATTTATGTATGCATGCATGGAATGTATGTAATGTTAATGCTAGTGCTACTGTTAATGTTAAGGTAATGTAAATGCTAATCGTAATGTGAGTGTTACTGTGAATGTAAAGGTAAATGTAAACGTAGATGTCAATGTCAATACAGCCCGGTATATCCACCCACCTCAGTTGGCGGGAGGTTTGACGACTTTCTGACCCAGGCGCTTTTGTTCCGAGCTCTGAGGGTGCAGGTTACGTTCCTGCCTGGACCGCCCTATATTCGTTGTTCTTCCCTTGACTGCCTGCCTGCCTGTCTGTCTGTTTGTCTGTCTGTCTGTCTGTCTGCCTGTCTGTCTGCCTCGTGCGTCTTTGTGTGTTTTTCGGCTTCCCCGCCAGGGGCGAGTGTCAGACTGATGCCGCATCAAACCCACATGTTGGGTGAACAGGTGAACAGAAATTCTGTTTGCAGCCTTTTTTCCCCCGCACTTCCCTGAAGCCGCGGTTGGTGAGCGCAATCCTTGCGGGGTGAACTGGGGTTCCCTTGTCGGCGAGGAGCTGCGGGGGCCGCGGGGCCGCGGGCTGGCGCGCTGCGGGCGTGTGGTGCTGGCCTCGGGCTTGCTGCCCCAGCACCCGCAGGCGGGGGGGGTGGTTGGGGGGGTGGGGGGTGGGGGGGTGGGGGGTGAGGCCCACTGCCCCAGGTGCCTATCCCAGAAGGGAACTGGTACCCTGTGGTAGTAGAGGTCGTTGTTGGTCCCTGGATCTATTCTGGAGAGAACCCAATATGCCAATGTGGATGATTGGAGGATGGATTGTCCCTGGTGGATTGTCTTGTGGATAATCCTGTAAGCGGCCTGCAAAGGTTCTTTTGCTTCACGCGATCATGAATGATGCAATGTTACACAAAAGGGGCCTTGAGCCAAATGTTGCGGGAGATCAATTGGTCTGAGAACCAAACACAAAACAGACACAAATTTCTTTTGATCTCCAGCACTAAGTATGAAATACTATTGGCTTCACGGCCTTTGGCCGTAGCCTTGATGTCTGCCGTAGCCATGCTGTATGCCGTAGCCATGTGTATTAAAAATGCCGGATTCATCCTCTTTTCTGCTCGGATGAAATGTCCTGGCTTTCGAAATGGAAAACACTATGTGCTGCTTCTTTTTGAGATACCTAGATGTATCAAAGGGTGATGTACAACGCTATGTACACGCGGGACGATTGTGAAACTATTGATCTCTCACTCATGGTATAGTCTTGTAGACGGCGAGGATCAATCATCTGAATTGAGTTCGTGGTGCTGAACGTATGAATCTTCATGGTCAGTCGGATCGACGACACCATCGGCTGCTGCTGTCGGATTGACTGCCATAGTCTCCATAATCATTCCAGGTCGAGTTGCTATAGTCCTTCCACTGCTTCTGATGTCCGCACTGCTTGTTGTAGTCCTTGTACTCCTGTGGGGTCCAGGCTTGTTTCTTCTTGAGGTACTCCTGGTATCGCTCAGAGCTGCGTTGCCTGGTTGCAGATTTGCTGCGGATGTAAACCATGAGAGGACTGTGAGAGTCGGAGTCCTGCGAGCCATTCATGAACATGTCATTGTTCACGTGCTTAAAGCGCTCTGCGGATGAGACCTGGTAATCGAAAATGGCCTTGGTTGGATGGTTCCGCATGAATTCCAGTTGTTCATCATCCATGCCGTTCATCTCGTCCTTCCGGAAAGCCTGCTGGATGTTCGTTTAGTTTGTTTTGCCCCACCCAAATACGAAAGTCATCATCACATCTGGGAATGTTCGATCATATCCTGATCCACACTTCATGTACAGGTGATGACGGACAATGGATTTTAGGGTGCACGAGTCTCTATTGCATACTCCATTCTGTCCACGAGTGGCAAATCTTTCGTTTCATTCCACAGTCTCTGATATGCTCTCATGAGGATGTTCACGAGACCGTTGGCCGGATTGAAGACGTGCTGGAGTTTGCTGTAGGTGTTCGCTGATTTGTTGGGTCTCCGGTGATCGCATCGCATCGTTACAAAGTCACGAGCGGCATGATTTCATTTTGAAGATCTTCCTTTGCTGCTCCATGGCTAATTGAAGGATGGATGTGGAAAACTCCAATGGTAGCGAATGGGAGATCTGCCCTCGTTATGTGGCGGTCGTCATACTCGTGGAGTGACTTGTTGGATGATTTCGGAATCATGCCACGAAACTCATCACTCTGCTCGATATGGAGAACGACGATCTCCTTGTCTCGGCCATGTCCTTGGACAATGGTGCGTGTTGGCAATCTCGGTCCAATGTACTTCTTGGATTCAGTAAACATGGACGGTCCTGTGGTTGCCAAGCAATCCGAGGTCGGAATTTCGTATTCGGGATCAGTGCAACTTCCTGCAGTTCCGAAGAAACATCTGAACATTCCGCATGTGGTTCCCCAATTCTGGCTCTTGGTGGAAATGTGTCTTGCCAGAAGTTCCACTCTTGCAGAAGGTCCGCCACGGACAAAACATGCGATCGGTCTGGATGACCATTGCTTGATTACGATGCCCTTGTAACCGTATCGGATGAACGTCTTGATGAGCATCGGGCCTGAGTGCATTTTGTGCGGATCTTGTGTTGAGCTTGTCGATCCATCGATTCCTTGGAACGATTTCTCCCCGTGCCTTGCGCTCCTTGTATGGCCCGTCCACGGATGGAAGTACGAATGCAATTTCGAAACGTGATTTTCCATAGCTCGGGAACATAGCCATCAAGAGAAGTCCTGGCTTATTTCCAATGAAGTTCCTGGCACGTGTGATGCAGGTCAATGCGTCACAGAGCTCGACGGACCCATCAGGACCCATGTCCACTGGTCGTTTGCATTCCTTATGGATTCCATGCCTTGGATCATGTCGAAGACATCCGGAAAATGATCTGCTCATTCTCTCAATTCGCCAGAGGATGAGATCTGTGATCTGTTTCGCCTTGGATGGATCCATGCGGAAGTATTTGCAAACCTGTTCGACATTCTGGACGGTCTTCTCGAGATCAATGTTGCCGTTGTGGCATACCATCGGGATGATGTCGGTTCCGTAAACTTCGGATTGAGCATTGGTGTAGCAGCAGATGCTGTAGACCTTCTTGATGAAGTCCATGTATTGCTTCTCCGCATGATGTCCTTCACCTTGGAGTGTTGGCTGCCAGTAATCGTTGAATCTGGCCTTCAACCAGAATACCTTAACTCCATGTGGTCTCTCATGCTCAGGAACGAAGTGGAAATCCAGATTGACATCGAGGATGGTTGAGCATTCCCTGTAGTACTCGTACACAAAATTCAGGAATTTTGAATTTCCGAAAGGTCCTGGGTGTACGGATTCCTTCTGGAGGCTGATGTTGTATCCGATCCATATGTTACAAACCACCGATCATTGGATGTGAGAACAGGCCGCATCACTGGTCGCCTTGGAAGTGCAGGTCGATCGCCAGGATGATTGTCGGATTCCGTCTCTTCATCCAGGATGTTCTTTGGTGCTGGCTTGACCTTGGAGACAAGCCTCAATGCTGGTGGCGGTGACTTTGGAACAAGTTTCGGATGCGGCATCGCCTTTGACGTAGGCCTTCCTGCGGGAGGATGCCCTTCTTCATCTGAATCATCGTCGTCGGAATCTGGATCATAATCAACCTGCTCCATGTTGACATTCTCGGGTTGCTGAGAGGCGGATGGATTCTCATCGGCGACTTGCTCCATGGGGCAGTCTGATGTCTCATCTTCCTCATCACGAGCAGGGGATTCCTTCAACGGTGATGCCCGTCTCTTGATCATTGGCTTTGGCACAGGTGCCGCGGCGCTGGATCGTCCGAACATCATATTGAGAATGGGCATGTCTTCGAAGTGATCGAGCATACAAGATTGCAAAGGTCGGATTGGTTGTAAACCGAAAGTGGCTGCGGATGCAGACACATATTTCTTGAGATTCAAAATGGGTCAAGTGCAAACACGCGCATCACGGAATTGAGGAATTGAAAATATGCAAAACGGAAAAACTCATGCATCAGAATTCGTGGACATGCGGATCATGCCCAGGTTCCCCAATAAGCAAACATGGATTCTGCTATACCGACTCCTGCAAAGGCAATGATGTCGGGTCCGTGCTTCGTGTTGTGTGCTAGCCACTCAACCAAAAATGCCTTGTTCTGCAACATGGTACGGAAGGGTGGATGTGCATCTACATTCAAGAGATTGCCGGTGAGGACGGCCTTGATGAGCTCGTCTGCTTTAGCTGAATGCTTGGTCAGCGAATCTGCCAGACAATCTTCACTCCGTACATGTGCAAGGTCGTGCATCTGTCCACTGTTGCTTTCCTTTCTCAACATCTGGATCAAGTGCATTGTTTCTTTCTGTTCCGGTTGATGTGTTGTGGATGCTGTGGTGACAAGATTGTTCGCATCAGTGCGGATGTGTACATCTGCAATTTCGCCCGTTATGTCTGACCAGAGACCGCGAAGAAATAATGCTGAACCGTAACAACGCATTAGTCCGTGCAACTCTGCAACAGTAGTGGACATGGTTGTGGCGGTGATCTTGTGCGTGTCATAGTCGACCAGTGAGCCTCTCGAGTTCGATGAGCCCTGGCGAAGATCTCTTTGTTCTGCAACAAAGATAACATGCGCACGTTGGGATGACTTATCCTCGTTGTTGCGATAGGACGCATCTGGATAGCCAACTATGCGTGTCTTGCCACGAAGGGGCCAGAAGCTCATGCTAAGCGGGATGCGTTTGATGGTTCTGACTGTCTTATTGATGGCGCGAACGTCCTCAATGGTCGGTGATGATCCCTTGGATGCACACCTGGAGAATTGACTACCAATGTGGAACTGCGCTCGCGACTGTAACCAGTTGATCTGACCTAGGACACTTCTGTATGCAGTATGCGTTTGTGGAGTAAGAGGAGTGTCGTCCTTCAGGTGTTTGTCAAAAGTGATCTCCTGCAGTTCGTCGATGGCAACATTCTGATGAACATTGATGTACCAACCGTGCTTGTCATCTTGCTTCCATTGGATGCGCTGTCCTACGAAGAGGCAATCCTTTTTTGTCCTCGGAACCAACCTGAAAATCTTTCCGAAGTCGTGCCATGATTTCCTTCTCGAACACGTCATCCCCCGTCATAAGAAGATCATCTACATGAAGAGACAGTGCTCCATGAACTTGTCGATTCTTGGCATTGTTATCAGAAACAGGATCCATGAGGTAATCAACTGCTCCTTCGAGATCGAAAGTTGTGGATGACTTCTTTTCACTCACCAATGCGGGCTTCGGAAGCTGCTTGCCGTAGTACACGTATGTACAACGGTCTGCCCGGGTTGGCACCAGTCCGTAGGAACGAAGTGCCAAGTCAAGGATGTTCCACCATCTGCGGGGTGCGTCATTCAGCCCGTATGCAGGCTTCTTCATGCGCGCTCCAATGTGTGGTGGATATCCCATTTCAGGAGGTATCTGACAAATGATGTCACGAGACTGATCGTATGCTTCGCCGTGGAGAAATGCTTTCTTCAAATCCATGTGGAATATATTCCAGCCTTTATTTGAGGCTGTCTGTCTGCTGATCATTCTTCTGCTTGTCTTGGAAGCCTCGGAGGACCCAGCGAGCCTTGGCCTTCAGGAAGTTACCATCCTTGTCTCGCTTCAGGGTTAGAACCCAGCGACCGGTGACCCAGTTCCTGACCTGAATCCTGCGTGTATCGACTAAGTCGAACACTTCATTGTCAAGCCATGATTTGCACTCAAGCTGCTTGGCTTCTAGGAATTGCTTCTGATAAGCTCGTATTTCCGTGGCTGCAGCTTCCTTCCGCTTCTTGCCTATGAGTGCGGATGTGGATGAAGCCTTCAAGGGTTCTTGCTTGGATGAATACAGAACTAAGAGTGCACGGTCATCGTCGGTCATGTTCTTGCATATCTGGTCAACATGATTCTGATCTGTGTATTTCTGATGAGAGAATCCGCATCGGGGCGATGGGCTGAAGGTCCCTTTCACACGTCCAAGAAGGACTAAAGGATCCGGTGTTCGCACAGATCTTCTGTTCGGCTGTCATGAGTGACCAATGCGCTTCATCAAGAACGAGATCAGCTTGGTGATCATCGTAGGATCTGGTCCTCTGAGATTCTTCTGAATCTCCATCTTCCTGGTCAGTGTATCTCATGGTTCTTTCTGAACTTCCAGTGCCGGATGAGGTTGGAACATGAGGAATCAGTTCTTCCTCACTTTCCTATTGGACCGGCAAATTCGCTGGATTGTTCGGATTAGGATGAAGATGCAGGATCATGTCTGGGAGAATGCCCAGGTGACTCATCATTGTCATCTGGCTTCTTCTTCTTCTTCCCAGTCTTCTGCTTCTTTGATGGACTGCCGGTTGTTTCTTCTTGCGCGAGTGTTGGCAGTTCAAGATCTTCATCTTCTGCTTCGGGATTTGTAAGAATCGCAGGTGGTGAAGGCACCGCAACAGTCGGAAGAATTGGCTGAGATGGTTGCGACTGTGACGGCAAAGAGACATCACCCGCCAGTCGATTGAGTCCACTTAAGGCTTGTCATGTGGCGGTAGTGGAGGATCCACTGGACTGTCTGGTGACACACCGTCTCGATGGGCATCGGCCTGATAGCCGGCGCATCGGTGAACGACTGATGAACGGATGAAAACATCACAGCATGCCAAGTCTTCGGATCGTACTTCTCCCAATTGCATTTTGATGCAGGCAAGACCCAAATTCTATTCGTCCGGAGGTGACGTAATAGGCATATTAATGCCAATGGTGTGGACGTATGCGGTGCATGCATCATACTGAGTGGATGAGATGCACAATTGTCTCAACTTCTTACAGCCATTCCACATGTTCTGACATCGCCAGTCATTAGGATCTTGCTTGAAGATATCGACTTCAGTCCCAGGTGGGTACTGCTTCATCGTCTTCTGGAACTTCTGAACTAGCGGATCCTGGATGACTAATGGTTGAACGTCCTTCTTGAACGGCAGGTCTTGGATTCTGACTGCAAGACTGCTGCTGGTCATGTTGAACTCCTTGTCAGTGGCTTCCATCTCCGTTCTCAGGATATCAACTTGCTTGATGGTGAATGGTTCAAAAAGGTCCTCCAAGAGGTACACCTCATTGTCAAGCGGTTTCACCTGCAAGTATCGTAGGAGGATGTGTGCGAGATCCTGACAGAACTGGACAGGATACACCTGTGCCAGTTGGTCCTGCTTCCGAAGATACCAGAGTTTCCCTCTAGTGGTTGGTGTTCATGCTTGACTGAGCTGGAAAAAACTTTACACCTTCTGAAGATCGGTCTCATAACCTCGGAAGGTAAACAGTGCATCAAGCTCGTGGGCTTGAGACTTCTGAGCCCGGATTCAGGATCTTTAAGTCCGTATGCACAGAAATGAAAATCTCCCCAGGTCACGGATGGATGTGAAAACAATTGTTGCACGCATTTCAGATACCATATCCTGGATGTCTGAGGATTTTCGATGATGAAGTATCTTCTGTGCTTTAACTGATATCGCGCAATGGATGCCACAAGTTCAACCATGGGAAGGTAGCGTCTCCGCTTTTCCCCAACCTTTTGTTGGTCTTGTTGGATGTTCTGCATATTTGACCATGGTCCACAGACCGGTGCCATAAGGATGACATCAGGTGCTTGTTCCCTGATGATCTCCATGACCATGTGTCGTCCCTTGGATGTCATTACATCGAATCCTGTGCGGATGTCTACGGGAGTCCCAACCTTAAGACCTGATAGTGTACAGCATTGACTAAATCTGGCACTTCCTGCAAAGATTTCGAGAACGTGGATCTTTCCCTTGCGTACACAATTCCAATGTGCTTGTTCAGGAATGGATGTGAGGTCCTCGACGAACATGTTCTCTGCTGGATGAGGTACTGCGGGTTTGGAGTTGTTTTTCCCGCGATACGTAATGGCTGAGGATCTTGGC
The DNA here is from genome assembly GCA_963377175.1 of Effrenium voratum. Classification (NCBI taxonomy): domain Eukaryota; class Dinophyceae; order Suessiales; family Symbiodiniaceae; genus Effrenium; species Effrenium voratum. The sequence goes on along the minus strand of CAUJNA010002779.1, from coordinate 1,720,623 downwards.
TTAGGAGCTGGTGCGGATGATTCCTTTTTCTTGGTATCAGCAGAGGAGCCTGGTTGCTCCTTCTGCAAGGATTCTTGCTCTTCTGGTAACAGAAGATCAATTCCGGGTTTCCCCGGAGGGATGGTCTCATCCTTCCTGAGCTTCGTCATGTTAACCTTGATGAGTCGAGTCCCAAGATCAAGTCCTACCATCGCTCCTTCAATGGAAATGACCTTTCCTTTTAGCCATATTCCTCCCTTGCGTCCATCGGAACGAATCTTGGATTTGTCTTCCTGCCAGTAGAATACCTTGTCCTTCACCTGAAGAGGCTTTGAACTCATTCGGAGATTTTGAGCAAGGTCTCGTCGGATGTCTTCGGATTGACGTGCTTCTTGGAAAGCTTGCTTTGACAGCTGCTTAATCTGGATGGCTGTCAGCTCTTCTTCATTCCTGTCAATCGTCAACTGAGTTGGTGTTGCGACATCGAGTTTGATGAGATCTGCTGGTCGTCTTCCGAATGCGAGCTCCAATGGTGTTACACCCCCGTAGGTGACGGTCTGATTCCTGACAGTTGCAGCTGCCTACAGGGTAAATTGGACCCTGCATCTTCGATATCACACAACTCCTCCACGCAGTACCAACATCGACGTCCTTGAACAAGGAACTGTACCGATCCTTCTCAGCATCAGCCAGATGCGGAACCTCTACATGACCATCGAGCACACACCTCAATGTGACAAGATCACATGCAAGGCCTTTGGCATGAACCGTCAAGCAGTTCCAGTCTCCGGTACAGGACATGCACTCGTCGATCTTGCTGGAGTTGCAAGAGTGAAGGCGCATGGAGAAATTGCTCACAAGGGCCTCATCAACTATGTCTATGACGATGATGACAGCATCAAGTTTCCCTCCGGGGATCTCACCAAGAGCGAAACTGTTTGTGCAGCAAAATCATCCGAGAGAAAGGAGGACCTAGCAACTCCTAAGATCATTGGGTCTCAAAAGCAGGACCATTGGATCCTTGACAAGAAGAACAAGCAGCTCATTCGTGTGCGCATCACACCCCGAAGGCGCTGTTCACACCAAATGGAGCCAAGGAATGTCCAATCAATCCTGATCACATTAGCCGAGAACGTACTGCGGAAATCATTGATGCATCCGCAGGTGGAGATCCAGACATTCTAGAAGACAATTGGAGACTTACATCCCAGGCAAATAAACCGATGATTAACCTGTGGACAGGTAAGACCATTTTCACCTTCGCGGACAATTCGCTTAAGGACGAAGAAGCAGGTTCAGGATCGGCAGCAGACAGGATCATCGACAAGAGGGGCCGGTCGACTATTGAGCCAGATCCTTTCGCACCATCCTCAGAAGAACCAACATCGCTTCCGCTTGCCCTAGGCAGAATCCACAAGCGATTGTCAAATCCCGAAGAGTTGAAGAAACTCCACCTGCAGCATCATCACATGACAACAGATCAATTTCGATTTAGAACCCGAGCACTTCATTTGCCGAAATCAACATTCGATCTATTTGACAAGATCCGAAGTGAGTGTGAAGTTTGCCAAGCGGCAAAACATGCACCATCACGAAGCAAAACAAGTGGACTTCGAGCGGACACCTTTGGTGACATGACATTCACTGATCACTGTCAAGTTCCTCTTGGAACAGGAGAACACATCATTGTTTTTGTCATCCTGGATGGAGCAACAACATTGCTCACTGCAGAGGCAGTGACAACTACGCAAGAAGCCGAGAACATCACTGTCCTCAGGAACTATTTTTTGACCAGTACCACTTGCAGCCCAAATCAGTTGTCGCAGATCAAGCCTTCATGACAGATACATGGGAACATTTCTATCAGTCCCTTGACATCACACCGATATCCTTGGGACCGAATACACCATGGCCAAATCGACAGTTCGACTCCTGAAGGCACAACTCAAGATCATGCTAAGTTCCATCAAAGCAGGTACAGCACCTGCAACACTGAAGAACTTGGTCTCGGCCGGAATGTACTCATAGGAGATGATGTCCTTCATTGGGTCGATGGCCTGAGTAAAACGCTGGATTGCATGCCAGCTGCCCATAGATCTGGTACATCCATTGTTCAGAATCGCATAGGTCGGGTTGTGCTGAGGGTTGATGACAGGTGCCATCAGCTTTGTTGCCAGAAGGCTGTGATTTGTTGTGACGACAGATTGTGTTCTGAAACTGTATTTGATTGGATGAGCTTCTCGTGGATGGCCTGTTTCCCAGGATGCTCATGGAATGCCATTAACGCTTGTCCTGTGCTGGATGTCTCATGGGATGAGTACCAGCCATGTTCGTTCCATGTCCATGATTGATCCCAGTCTTGGTCTGTCCAACCGGCATAGGTAGGCTCTATGGATGGTGCAGTCTGCTGGATGGCGGGCTGCTCCTCCGTCTTCTCTGCGGTGGCTGCGAACGTCTTGGATTTCCCTTTCTCCTGTCCGCTCTTTCCTTTGCCACTCTCATAGGATGGATAACCTTTGTTTCCATCATAGGGATATTGGAATTTTGATTTTCCTTTCTTTCCCTTCTTTCCTTTGCCTTTTCCCCAATATGCCTGGTCGTAGGGATCATAGTTTTCGTTGGCCATATTGGCCTTTCCGCCAGAACCGCTTTTTCTGAAGGGTTTAAAGCCTTGTTGGTGACTGCCCTTTTTGTTTCTTGATTTTCCTTTTCCTTTTTTCTTGTTGAACTTGAAGTTCCGCCCCGACACTTTTCTTGCTATGAACGCATCGTTCTCCTGGAGGACCCAGAACGTCTCTTCATCGTTGTTTGACATGAATCCTTCAAGTCCTTCTTCATCCTCAACCCAGAAGCCTTCTTCTCCTTCGTATTCACCTTGTTCGATGATGAAGAATGTGTTGCTTCGGTTGCCTCCTTGAGGTCGGATGGATGGATCTTGGATTGATGTCCTCGTCGTGATGAAGAGTTCATGGTAGTGCGTCTTCAGCATCTCATAGGAGTGTGCAATGAGATTATCCCCGAAGGAAATGCGTCCCGCTGTCTGTCCTGCATTCCTTGGGTATACTGTCTGAGGACTGTCGGATCGTCCTCATTGAGCAGGGCTGGAGGCGGTGCTCGAACACCGGCTGCTTGCTGATGTCGAGCAATTGTTCTTGCATTTGCGTCCTGTGCGGACTGTCGAAATGATGGGGACTGTGCCGTGAAAACGGGCATCAAGTCCATCCATGCTGCCTTCAATCTCATAAGAAGGATTTCGAATTTTGAGGTAAAAATGAGGAACTCTTGGTTCTGCCTTCTATGGTTGAAGAAACTGAGGAGCCTGTACAGATACACGTTGGTCGCACCTTTCAAGAAGTACTTCTTCAGCGTGTTCTTGAAATAGTTGACTCCTTCATCAGGATCTTGCAAAAGGTCGTTTTGGAGGACTGCCTTGTACATATATGCATCACCGGTCAATCTGCTTTTGAGCAGAGGTCCTCTCTTGGGTGCTTCCATCGTTGTGATGGTCACCCAGTCGTCCACGAGTTCTTCATACCTGAACCAGCTGACTTTTCCGTCGTACGATGGCGGCTGCTTGGCGGCCATCGATAAATTTAGTGTTTCCTCCGTATAGCCTGGATTTTTGGCCATACTTGAATAGGCTTCCATGAAGCTCTCTCCATCGGATGACATCTTGCCTTGGATCTCTTGCGGAAAACCCGCTCCGCTACCACAAATTGAGGCCCACTGCCCAGATACCTATCCAGAAGGGAGCTGGTACCCTGTGGTAGTAGAGGTCGTTGTTGGTCCTGGATCTATTCCGGAGAGAATCCAATATGCCAATGTGGATGATTGGAGGATGGATTGTCCCTGGTGGATTGTCTTGTGGATATTCCTGTAAGCGGCCTGCAAAGGTTCTTTTGCTTCACGCGATCATGAATGATGCAATGGTACACAAAAGGGGCCTTGAGCCAAATGTTGCGGGAGATCAATTGGTCTGAGAACCAAACACAGGGGGGGGGCGTGGTGGGGGGGGCGGGTGCCTGAGGTGGCTGGGAATCCCAGGAGGAATGGCCCACGGAGTTGCCCATTCCAGAGCCTTTCTTAGCTTTGGTGCCAGTCTAAGCAGTAGACATGTTGTTTTTCGGTTGATTCTTTTTGCCCGGGAAACCATGCGCCAGCGCTGTAGACCAAGCGCGTCAACATGTGCGGCCTTATTGCATCTCTGGGCGACCTCATTGGACAACTCAACTATGCCACCCCCCCCCCCCCACAAAAAAAAAAAAAAACAAAGCACACAAAAACAAAACAAAACAACACCACACACAAAGCAACAACAACAACACCAACATATGCCAAGCTTGTCCCCTCACAAGTATCCAGACAGCCACCATGGGTACAAGTGCCTTCCCACTGCCACTGGCCCAGGGGTTTGTGGGCTTGGACTTGCTCACGGGCTATGAGGACTTGCCCGGCAGCAGCATGTTCGAGAATCTTGGTTCTTGCTCATGTATCAGGTCACAGGTTCATGAGAGTACAATCGAATTTGACCCACCTAAAGAGGCGACGAGATGGTTCACTGCCTTTTGTTGGTGTGCTTGGGGGATGACTTGACTGGGACAGCTCAAGGAACAAGTCTGCCCTGGTGTGGGGCTTCGGCAATGCGGCGCACGAGACCGCCCGAGAGCTGCAGAAGTTCACGCAGGCAAAGGTGTCTGTCACCGGGCGACAGGTTGGCCATGTTCAGCATGCCATCGTGTGCATGGGACCCGTGTCCCTCAAACCTGAGCCTTGCACAGCTGGAGCAAGGGCTCAAGCAACATCATCCAAATTTTAGAATCCATGCGTCCCGAGAGCATGCGTCCCGAGAGTGCGGAGGAATGGTTCCAGATTTTGCCAGACCTGCTGGAAAGAGGCAGCTGGACCGTGGCCTGCGCACGGAAAGACGCGAAGTTGCTGCACCGGGAGTGTCCCTGGGGCGGGCACCTCATCAAGTTCGACATCAGCTTCCAACTCGCCCCAGGCAGCATCTTGGTGAGGCCGGAGGCGCGGTTTGCGCACCTGCAGCAACACCCCGTGGAGGGCATAGACTGCAAGCTCTGCGAGTTCATCGCTCCGGGTGAGGCCGTCCTGCGGATTTCCCAGAGCGCCGTCCCCTCGCGCTTCGCGAACGTGCTCTTCGGCAAGGTGGCTGTGGGTCAAAACTCATGGGATCCCATTTTGGGGTAGGTGCACCACCCATTTTTGTCTATTTTAGTGGGGATTGGGATGTTCACTGCAAGTACGGGATTTTGAGCCATGGCCAGGTGGAGGAAGATGCGCACCCCGCCCCATTGACGGCCCTGCGCCACACCTCGCGCCGGGACTTCCCCCGAAAAGGGGACAGCACCTGGTGCGTGGTGGAGACCAGCGGCACGCGGCACGAGCGCCTCGTCCTGCTGCGCCCGGAAGACGATGGCCGATATCGCTACGTGGCGGTGGCACAGATCCCGGAGGACTGCTTTGCGATGTGGGCCACCTTCCAATTCTTGCAGCTGCTGGATGGGTGCAAGATCTCCGTTGCCAGGACCATCAAGGCCTTGACCAGCCCCGAGGCCCGAGAGCTGGACGAGAACCTGTATTTGCATCTCAGCATGACAGCCTTCCAGCGCGGCAACCCCTTCCTGCCAGCAGAGGAGTGCCCGACCAGCGTCTGTGTCGACTCGGGCAAGAGCCTTGGGCTTCTCCACTGGGAGCGCTTCAAGGGGGAATTTCGCCTCGCGGAGTACGTGAAGGTCTTTCTGGCTCGCATGGGCGAGGACATTCGCACCTTCGATTCCATAGATGGTCGCCGCCTTTCACCGCACCATTGCGTGGTCCTCCGGGACCAATGGCAGCGTGTCCGGGGCCGATTCCTCGAGGCCTTGCGCGTGCAAAGGGCCGCCTACCGCCGGGGCAGCGGGGGCTCCAACGCGCCCAGCATCCGCGAGCAGGTGGAGCCCAAGTTCCTGCCCGGGCCGCTACGACGACACGAGCCGCGGAGCCTGGCAGCCCAGCTGGTGGTGCGGAACACCTTCTGGGACGTCCTGGAGCATAGCCGAGCTCCCAGGAGGCGCCGCACCGTGCAGCTCCCAGTGATGTTGCCGGCGAGTTAAAGGTGCCTCAGAATCCATGGCGCACCCCCCCCCTCAATTTTAAGTGGCGCTGTATAGACGATTGAAGATTTGGGTGAGCAAACAACAGCTTCGCTGTGTACAGAGCCGTGTGCTTTCAACATGTACAGGGCGGAAATGTGACCGCTACAAGCACTCAGGTTGCCAATTCAAAAAAACCTCTTCTGCATCTTTATCCAGTCTGTCCCAGCCCAACGAGCAACGGAAGAGACGGAACCAAAGCATGCAGACAAAGGAGAAAGGAGCGCATGATTGGTGACATGAGATGCTTGCTTCCTCAGGGTCAATGTGGATGGTCATCAATTCCTGAGAGAGGCTTTTGGACGACTGCTGTAAGGCGAGCATCATGCGAGTTTTGACCGACAACCAAGTATTCCCTTGGTTTTCTTCCAAAGATTCACCCTTCGCGCTTGGCACTCCCCACCAGGCGGTAACGATGTTGCACCGGCGCCCGACGGCCACTTTGGAAGGGCCGGCTGCTGACGGGTTGCCGCGGTTCGCCTTCTTCACGCACTACCCTGGGGACATCAGGCCTGATGCCCATTTCGGGATTCACACGGGTAAGTGGCCAACTCCAAGAAATTTGCTCCATCAAATGCTCTCGAAATCTCAACTGCCCCCTCCTATTGTTGCCCATGGAGGCAGGGGGCACAAACGATTTGCGCCAACTTGCACCTCCTTTTTCTTTGTTACTAATCTGCTAGCGTGAACTTTGTAACCCAAGCTGGGAAGGATCCATTTTCCTCACCTGCAAGGTGAGGCTGTTTGCTTGGGAGGTTTTGGTCGGCGCAAGTCCTCTACGTGACTCCCGCAGGACGGTGACGATGCAGATCTATGACTCTTACTTGCTCAAGGCTCTGGACGTGAAGCTGCCGTACGCCGCGGAGGAGCCAGCCATTGGTTTGGTCATTGGGGTTGTGAAAACCGGAGACAGAGCCCCCCTTTTTGGAGCTTGTGGGGTGTGCCAACATCGACTCAGGATCTATTTTGGGCAATAAAGGCACGTTTGCCCATTGCACCTTTCTATGATGCATGTTTTCTCTTGATGCGAAGAGCGTGAAAGCTCGACATGCGTGCCTTTTCCTAGGTCCGGTCTGGCTTTTGACCGAATGTGCCTGAAAGCCAAAAAGCTGTACTCGTTTTTAGCTTGGCCGTCAGTACCCTTTCCAGTATGAATCAGATTGTGGAAAGGAAGCTTTCTGAAGGTACCCTTGGGGTTAGTTGAGGGAAGCCAAAAAGAAACCGCCCACTTTTCGTGTTCCCTTCTCCGAGGCAAAGATCAGCCTTCGCCATGTTGGCAAATTCCCTGGAGCTCTCAGTCGTAGAGGTACCCTTTTGGCGTATGGTTTGACAACGACCCTTTGACCCTTGGCTAGTTAGTTGATGATTTCTTGTTTGGCTTGATTGGCTTGCTGGCTGGTCGTTGGTTGGTTGGTTGGCTGGCTGGCTGGCTGGCTGGTCGGTTGGCCGGTCGGTTGGCCGGCTGGCTGGCTGGCTGGTTGGTTGAATGGCTGGTGGGGTCGAACGTGCCAGGAGGAGCCCGTGTTCCTCCGCTGCGGCGAGAAGATCTGCGTCTGGGTCTCCAAGAGTAGCCGCTGCGGCGGAGCAGGTGGGGTCGCCACTCGTCACTGCGGGGAAGGAATTCGGAGTGAGGAAAGGACAGATGAGAGCACCTTGAGCCCTTGAATAAGCATGGAAGACTATCAACTCCCTTCTGGGCATGAAAAACAAACACACACACACACACAGGTGAGATCTGGGCTGTTTGTCGTCCTACAATTTGCTTTCCCCAGGCATCGATCGGGAAATCTTGCCGCTGCGCTATGTGACTGCTGATGCTCCGCGGGAGTGCGTGGTAGAGGCAGGCCCGCGTTGGTCCGCCACCATTTTGCCGGTCCACCTATTTTGAGACATACCCACATCCAGCCATTCCCCTAGGCATTGCGTTTGCTCAGTATTGATTTGCTCACTGCACCAGTTGAGAAAGCGAGCAGCCATGTTATAGTCCTGCAGAACCTTTGTAGTTGAGAACTGACCTTCACCGGAAGATTTCATCTCTCGAATGCTGCAAGTTAGAGAACATGTGTGCGGTCGGCGAGACTTTCTGTCCTATGATGCATCATGAGATGACAACTCAGCGTGTCAAACACATTGACCCCAACCTCTCTCCTATCCACACGGTCTGTCGCAGCTGCAGCAGGTGAGCCAGTTGTGGGAACCGCAAGGACCGGTCTTCGGTGTCAAGGTTGGCTTTCCAAACTTGTCATGGGTTGGGCCGTTCTCCGTCCAAGCTTAAGGTGCGCCTTTTGGGGGTGTCTCAAACTTAGGGCATCCAGCTCGCTGGTTTCCTTTGCTTTCTCTGGAGAACCAAACAGGGGGTTCCCCGCAAAAAGCGACAGCCTCATTTCCTGGCTGGGCTTCGGCAGGTGGGGCAGCTGGAGCCCGGCCACGCGGCGGCGCGGCCTTTGCTGGCGCCCCTCGGAGTCCCTTTGGCGCCCGGCACTCAACGCGTTGGTGTTGTAAACTACATGGTGGATGCATGTCATAAAGAGAAGCGGCACGCGCATGCGCACACGCACGTGCTTCTTTGTTACAATGTAAGCAAGCACGCAAACGCGCGGTTGCGGACATGTCCTGAGGCAGTGCTCTGATACCAAGAGCAGTGTTGCACATACCTGTTCCGGTGATCTTTCGGAGCCAATCAGTGTGATTACATGGATGAGTCTCATGTTTGCGCTTGTGCGCATTCAGGGGCCTTAGGAGGCGATCATGAGGAGAATGCCAAGGCTGTTTGGTTCGTTGGAAAGAGATGTCAGAGCCACAACGAGAAACACGCCACGCCAAGCTGGTTATGTGTTTTACGAGACCGCTCAGATTGAATTTGAATCGTTGCCGCTGTCAAACAGAAAAACGTATTCACAAGACTATAGAGGATGTACCCATGTATTGCATACCTGCGCGCTCCACACGCAAATGCAAGCATCACTTTGGCTTTAAATGAGGTTTCTTGAAACGATCCATCATGAATGAGTTGTTTTTTCTCAGGTCCAGGTCAGCTCGAGTGAAATCAGTGAGAGTTTTTGCCCGAGGCGACTCCGGTTTTTGCAATCGCGGGGCCTGGCGGTGGAGGGTCGAGACTTTGCCTGGAGGGAAGGCCCAGATGTGCAGGAGGCGCGGCAGTTTGGCTCGACACGTCGGGGAGATATGGGGATTAAGCAGTCTTGGGTTTGAAGAAGGGTAGAGAAGGTGGCAGAAGGCGCGATTCGTAAGGCGATGTCCAGGCCCCAAGCACCTAACCAACCAACCGGGAAATCACGAACGATGGCAACAGCAGCAGCAACAGTGGCAAAACATAGAGCAAGACCAGAAGCATGAACGAACAAGGAAGCAAGGAAGCAAGGAAGCAGGGAACAACAAGCGCAGCCAGGCGTTGGTGGAGCGTGTGCTGGAGCTGGGTTACGGCAGCTCAGATTCAAAAAAGACGAGAGAGAGAGAGAGAGAGAGGGAGATAGAGAGAGAGAGAGAGAGAGAGACAGAGAGTTGGAAAGAGGTGGGTTTTGTTCCGCGACATCGCTGGTCATGGTGCTGGTGTTGACTCGCGGTGCTGGGTCCGCGCGCGCTGCAGTGAGTGTGGTCAGGGTGCTGGTGGTTGGCGGTGCTTATTCGGGCAGGCAAAAGAGACATTCCGGTCAAATCTCCAATGTATCTGGGGTCTATGCTGGGTTTTTCACAAGGCATGGACAGATGGGACCTTTGCTCACCAAAGGCAGCACGGGCCAAGATCCAGGGACGAAGTAGCAGCACGTTGTCTCTCCAGATGGTTGGTTAGCATGGTGGTTGCTTCTCTATTTTATGTGATTGTGTATGGCTTGAATGCCTTCAGAACCGACACCATCCAAGTCTAAGTCCATGTGAAGTGCTGGAAACATCACTTGCACTTGAGGAAGTGTGGAGGAGTACTTGGCGGCCCGGGAACGTGGCTCGGCCTTGCGCTTTCGCATTTCCGCGCGTTTGTCGCTTTGGGTGTTTTTGGGCTCCACAAGACCCTCGCCTCTGTGCGAGTGACTTGACATTTTTGTCGCTTCAACGAGGCCCAGCTCAAGCTGCAATGACTCGGCCGATTGGCATGCCCCACATAGGGGGAGAAGCCATCGAATTAGGACAAGTTTCATCGCAGGATCCTGTGGGGTCTGAGTGCTCAGACTTTCCGAGTTGGCTTTCCTTTTGGTTTCCCCTTGGACACCAACCACCCAAAGGAAAAAACGTGCTGCCGCCAGACAACCCGCACCCACCCGTTTTCAACCAGCGCCCACGCCCTCCGACCCGCGCGCCTTCGCAGGCGACGGCCGCGCCTTCAACGGCGCCTTCGCGGCGCGGCCGCCGCGCCTGGAGCTGTCCTCCGCCTTCCTGGCGCGGCAGCCGCGGCTGCTGGCACAGGTTGCCAGGCGGATGTCTGGCGGATGTCTGGGGTTGAGTTGAGAAATGTTTTGTGTGCACATGTTTATTTTATTTTTTAAATGAGTTTTCCAGGCGAATGCCAGAACACGATTGTCCGACAAGGGCCCTTGTTTTATGAAAAGGACGAATGATTGGATTAAAGTTCCTTGTCCAGGTTGCGGCCCCAGTTGAGCACCGACCCCTTGCGGCATGGCTTTGATGTTGTAGTTCGATGCCTCGGCTGGCGTGCAAACGCAGGCAGGGTGCGCAGACGGTTTGTTGGGACTGTGGATGATGGAGAGACGGGGAGTTGCAGGTTGGGAGGACAGATCCTCTCAAAGATCAAACATGGACACAATGTGTAGAGTTTGGTAGCCTCGGCGCGAGTCATCGCCTGTGCTCCAGGGCATCAGAAAGGTGCGGCTTTGAAGCTGACGATGCCAAAGGCCATGCAAAAGTATCCCCGCATGGATGCCTCGTACCAATCTGTGGAGATGCCCGGCCTTTACTTTGCAGGCGGGGGACAAGATGGCACGAACTGCCAGGAATTGGCACAGCAAAATGTCTATGGGCACCCTGCAAACTAAGAAGTCCCGGCAATTTTCTTGGAGTGCAGCTTGAGAGACTTGCTTTGGCGACTTTTGAAAAGCAGCCAGCCAGCATCCCTTGAAATATTTTTGGCATGCATTTGCTGAAGTATGCTTAAATGAGTAAGGATATCGACCTATCATTGGTCCAGCTCCACGTGCTCTCAGCGAGCTTGATGTCAGGTGCTGTCAGCCATGGCCGCGACTATCGGCGCTCTGCTGGGGGCTTTATCCACGGCTTCAGGCAGGGAAGCAGGGTGAACACGACACCAATGAGCCGTGCGAAGCCCCCTTCAGCTGAGACAGACAGGCCGCATTTTTCGGACGTTTGGATGAGGTTCTTTCGGCAGGTACACCGCACGGGCACTGTATCGAATCCTGGCGGACGGCTGGCCAAATCGCTCCTTTTCGCTGGCGCAGCCTGAGGAGCGTATGAAGTGGATGCAGCAGGCGGGGACGAGAGCAAGCCGAGGGAAGTTGTGGGTGTGACTCACAAGCCACGACCGCCCTTGGGTTGGTGCCTTTGTCAATAAATCACTGACATCCATCTCGGGCTTCAGATCAACGACTTCAGTCACAAACTGCCTGTCAGACAGCTTGGACACTTCTATCCATGAAGCGTTGTTGAAGGATTTGACACCTCGCAAATGGTCGTGGGTTCCCTAAAAAGCCATTCAACAAGGGCATGCATGTGTTGTGTCTTAGGTTCGAGTTTGGCAACTCGAATGCACCCTGAAGCGACTTCCTGCGCCATGAAGGTGGATGTTCAATTGCCCAGCGGGCATAGTTGCTCCATGGAGGTCTTTCCGGTGAGCCCGGGTTGCGAGATTGGGACTTGGTGGATGCAGGTGTACAATTAGGCAAGCTGGCTGCCATCTTACAGGCGTTCGCTTTGCATGACCAGTGGGGTGAGGTTGTGGCCTGGGGTGATCCATTCCATGGCGGAGACATCAGCCAGGTGCATCCAAGCATCTCAGGGTGCTTTTGCTGCCATTCTTGAATCTGGGGCTGTTGTCACGGTTGTGCAGGCTGGGGCGGTGACAGCAGCCCGGTCAAGATCAGTTGAGGAACGTCCACCACATCCAATCAACTACTGGTGCTTTTGCTGCCATTCTTGAATCTGGGGCTGTTGTGACCTGGGGTGATCCAGAATATGGCAGACTGCAGCAAGGTGCAAGACAAGCCGAGCAACGTCCGGCACATCCAAGCAACTGCCGGTGCTTTCGCTGCCATTCTTGACTCCGGGGCTGTTGTAACATGGGGTGATCCAGAATGCGGCGGAGGCAGCGGCCGGGTGCAAGAGCATCTGAGGAATGTTCAGCACATCCAAGCAACTCAGGGTGCTCTTGCCGCCATTCTTGAATTCGGGGCTGTTGCAACATGGGGTAATGCAGAGTGTGGCGCAGACAGCAGCAAGGTGGAAGAGCAACTGCGCTTGAATCTGCGTCTGCAACGTTGACTGCGCAATTTTCTCGGGCGCCAATCTCGCGTGCTGAAAAAGGGAACAGCAGGTGCACTCAGTTGCAGCCACAAGGCAGTTCACGACGTGAGCAGCATACTTTTTTACCATCAGCCATAGCAGTTAAGAGGATGACCTGAGGGTGCTGTTGCAGGCGTGCTTTTCTTGGATTGTGTTCTTTGGTGTCTGCTCGAAAATGCTTTGTATTTTCGTTCGACAAAATCCCGGAACTGCGAAACATATTTGTCACGGAGTGCCTCAGGTTTAGGCCAACTTTCAGACTGACGTGCGGAAGAGATTTGCCAGGTAATAGACGGGGCCTAGTAGGCCATGGGAAGGACTTCTTTGCTCTTCGGACCTGTGGCACAAGGAGGGCTCTTGCATGGAGGTCAGAAGGCAAACCCTGGTCTGCTCATATGAGGTTTGGTCAAAACCTGCTTTGTTTGTACAAGGGGACTCACTCATTTCCCCATCATAGTTCAGTTCGACCAACCTCTGCAGGTGCTCCTCCGGGTCAATGAAGCTGCAGGCTTGGGGGTTGAATTGGTGCGGGTGCTCTAGTCACTTGGTCTGCCGTGACCATGCTGGAAAATAAGCGGAACATGTACTGGAATCGTTCTTTGTTTCCTGGCGCTACGTCGCCCCCAGGGGCTTTCTTCGATACACTTGGACGTGGTACACGTTGCCGAGCCTTTTTTCTTTGTCTCTGGCCAGGTCCATACCAGATGTTTGGGGAGTTGGTAGACGTGGTGCTTTTTAGCCCAAACTCGGCGCAGTACTTGGAGGAGTTGCCGGCGGCTTACGCGCAGGAGCAGTTCGGCTTGCGACCCCGTGTCTTGGCCTCTGACCTTCTGCCAATGGCCCAAAGCCGCCGCGAGTTGACAGCTTAATAGTGACCCAGGCTGAGTACGCCCGTCCCATTATTAGGGAAGTGATGAATCCCCACTAAAAGAGGACACCCCCCAATCAAAATCAACCAGGGGTTTAAGAATCCGGGGTTAGCATTACCCACGGCCCGCCCCAAACCCGATCCTGCAATCCTCGAGGCTTGCAGCTGAGCTTCGTCTATGGGCGCCGCTTCAGCGCGCTGGACCTTCCGAGCCCGGGAGCTGTAGGTGGGAGCGGTGGGGGCGCTGGTGAAGCGCAGCGATGTGCGCCGAACAGTTTTCCCAGGGCAACTCAGTCATGCTGAATCCTGAAATGCAGCGATTGGTTGGAGCAGACCAGGGAAATTTGCTTTGGAGACATTGGAGCGGCAGCAAGCCTGTGCCTGGCGTGGCCTGTGCATGTTGCAGGCCCCGAGTTTGCGGAGTTCTCTGCTTTCCTGCATCCGCGGCTGGAGCTTTTTGCGCCCTGCGGAGGCGGGTCGGCAGAGACGGCATTTGGAATCTGGAACTTGCTTCTTGAGTGGGTGCTTGCGATAGCACGGTTCAGCCTGGGAGGGGAAGGGGTCAAAAATAGGTACCCCAAATGGAACCCGATCGGCAAATGGAAACAAGGACTAAAATCTGCGGTCCAATTCCTGGTGGTTTCATTTTAACCCATACCCAGAAAGACTTGGGAGGATTTTGTTTTGGGTTTGCAACAGACCAACTGACTGCATCCATAGGCCCGGGGCACTGCCCGCCTGCTCTGGCGCACGCCCTGGTTGAAGATGTCTTCACTGAGTGGCGCTCCGTTTCGGGACACGTGGCGCCCCTGTTTCGCTTTCTGCAGGCGGGGGTTCCGGGCATCACCGGCCCGGCGGGCTCAACTTGTGTTTTTTGCTTTTTTGGGATCTGAGACGTGAGATGTCTGTGCTTGACCATTGATGGATGCGTTGGCCTCGATATGAGTCTCCATGATGTGAAAGGGTTCAGCGTGAAAATGTAGGCTTGTGACTATATTGGCCACACCCTGAAAGAAGACGTTTGGAACCGTTTGTGGGCCTCACCATTCCTGCACCACGCCCGGGTCCCCACGGTTGGCTTTTGAATTCCCAGCGGGTTCCAAGCCTTGCGGCAGGCGTGCATCGAGCGGGTAAGCACGTGGCTTCAAGGCGGTGTGGCTGAAGTCGCGGGAACATGAGCTGGGGAGCATGGGGAATCGACCGCAAAGGCCAAGGGAGCTTGGCATGCTTGTAGGCTGAGACTCATGTGACTCATGTCGCACAAAGTCAAGGACCATCCACACCCAGGTATGTTGAAAGAAGAGTATCACTGGAGATACAAGCGGCTCATGCCCCATGGGCAGCCTGGCATGGAGCTCAGGTGCCACTTGAGGAGTCGACCACGAGAAGCCCCTGTGACAAGGAACGAAGGAGACCTGTGCCTACGGAGTTCAGTCCCAGCACTGCGCGGTGGCACGATGCCCGCGCCTTCGCCTTGGCTTCTGATCTGATCGCGGCTCTCGCCGGTGCCACGGTGCCACGCGCCGAAGGTGTTGAGGGTACAAAACCGCGCAAGAGCGCCAGTGCTAGGCGCGAGAGTCAAAGGATGCGGCCCGAGAAAATGCAAGAGTCCGTCAGGTCCTCATTGCACGGAGAGGGAGAGAGTGCTGAGGACATTCTTTGTGCCTATTGGTGGCAGCTGCTGTACAGTCACCAGGACAGACCGTGAAAGGCAGAGCTGGCACCACAGCGCTGTAATGAGACTTGTGAGCACGTCCTGACTCGCTCACAAAGCTTCGCATTTCCAATTGAGCCTGGTGTGTGATCGGGGTGCAACTGGGTGCCTAACTGTTGCCAAACCCAAGAAGAACATGTTTGATTTGTTGAAGCAGGGACATATTCTTGGTAGTCGCCTTTGTGCTTTCAACCTGTCTGCTGGGCCCCTGCCTGTCTAGGAGCTAGCAGCAAGGGGCGAGAGCCACACGCACCCCCTTCTGCCGGGCGCTTTGGAACGCCACCTTTTTCCAGCTTGACTGGCCGGACACCAAGGCCTTCGCTGGCTCGGGAAAAAGAGGGCAAGGCGCAATTGGGCGGGACGAGGATAGCTGCGGCGCAACTTGGGTTAGACGAGATGTCAGCATTCTCACCCTATAGGCAGAATCAGTCGGCACGTAACAGCAACATCTTTTTACCAGCATGGCCGTCATCATTCGGTGTGGCTGACATTGGCAGCATCACCAGAAACCAGCATCCAGCAGCATTCACCCACCCGCTAACATCAGCATTGCTGGCCCGACTGGCATGATCGGCATCAGCAACCCAGTGATCCAGATCCTTAGACCACAGCGAAGCTTGGAAACGTCGAAATTCAATATCCCTCCAATCAGGGCCATTTGTCTGGGCCAGTACTGGCCTCCACCAGCAATACAACAAACCAATTTCCGAGAAAACCCCAATTCCCTTCCTTCCTTCGTTCCTTCCTTTCTTTCTTTCTTGCTTTCTTTCTTTCTTTCTTTCTTTCTTTCTTTCTTGCTTTTCTGTCTTCCACTCTTTCTTTCTTGCTTTTCTGTTTTCCCTCTTTCTTTCTTGCTTTTCTGTATTCCCTCTTTCTTTCTTTCCTTTCTTCTCTTCTTTCTTTCTTGCTTTCTTTCTTCCTTTCTTTCTTTCTTTGTTTCTTTCTTCCATTCTTTCTTGCTTTCCTTTTGTTTCTTTCTTTCTCACTTGATGTCTCCCTTTTTGTTTTGTCCTTCCCCTGTCTTTTACTTTCCTTTCCTTCCCTTTCCCTTCCCTTCCCTTTCTCTCCTCTCCTCTCCTCTCCTCTCCTCTCCTCTCCTCTCCTCTCCTCTCCTCTCCTTTGTTGTTTTCTTTTTCCTTGCTGTTAATATCTTTTATTTCCTTTTCTTTTTCCTTTATTTGTTGTCTTCTCTTCTTTCCCTTCCATTTTCTTGTTCTTTTGATGCTGTTGTCATATCGGTTATGTTGCTAGGTGGTGCAGATGTTGGATGCCAGTTATGTTTGTTATGAGGGAGTGTGTGTAAGATGTTTGTGGTGTTCGCGATACTCAGGAAACTGCCAGTAATGCTTTTTGTTGCCTGCTGATTGCTTCGTGCAATCTTTCTTGCTATATGCTTTGCTCTTCGTTCCTTACCTGGTGACCATTGTGTTCTATTCCTGCACTGGCAACGCGGGTGATGCAGTGGCACCAGCTTCAACTTGAGCTGTTGGTACGATTGCATCGTCAGTGAGACCCATACGACTTTTCGAATCAGCTCAAATCAGTTGGAGCAATCCTTCAGAGTGCGGTTCGACACCGTTGCAGCAAAATTTTCCCCAGCATCCTTCCTTCGGTCTGTTGAATCATGTTTTGATTCCTGTTGCTTTGTCACTTTTTTTGGGGAGCCATAGTCCAGGGAGCCAACGCCTTTTGAGGCATATGAGGGAGGCCTTGTGCTGAGCCGGAGCTAGCAAAAAGCCGGGGCGAGCAAACCCAAAAACAACTACACCTGCATAGACTCAGAGAACAAAAAACTGCACCTGCACCCTGGCCCTGCTTGCAGCTATCTGGGGAAAAACACCTCAACCATCGTCTAGGCGTCCAACACAAACCCCCCCTTCCCGCTGGCCGGGAGCGAGGGAGCGAGCCAGGCACTGGAGGAGCTCTCCACAAAGCTGTGGGGCACTGAGCGAATTGAAACCCCCTTGGAAACGAACCCCCAACCGCCAAATGGGTGTGGGTCAAAATTGAAGAACTAGGGTTGCGCAGGTGTTAGTCTTTGGTTCCATTTGGCAAGGTGCCATTTTGGTACGTCTATTTGAGCCACAGCCAACTGTGGCCTAAAAAAGGCCATCCCCGCTTTTCGATTTGCACGCATGTGATTTGGGAGGTTTAGGGCCAGGGTAGGGGAGCTGGGGAGCTGGGGTTCAGGTGGGTCGAGCACGCTGCACGTCTTCGGGGGGAGGGGGGGTGGGTTTTCCCCAGAAGACGGCTGCGTCCCAACGACTGCCTCTATGGTCTGTGTTTGCTCAACTGCGTAGCATGAAAGGAGCCGGCAAAAATATTATCTTTGGGAGGGCACACACCAACGCTCTTCGGCAGGTTGAGGCCAGTGCTGCAGAACTTGCAAGAGCTTCCGTTGAAGCAGGCCCCGAGCCCCCGAAGTTTGTGAAGCGCCGGTCTCGTCAAAGCCAGATGAACCATTTTTCAACGCTTGGCTTCCATGCGATGTAGATACCATTTGAGCCATCCATTTGGGTATGGGTCAAACATAGGGTAACCCCAAAACAGAACCCGATCGGCAAATGGAAACATACGACCTGCGGTCCAATTGGTTTAATTTCGACTCCCCATTTGACGGGATTCCGGCATTTGATCTTTGTTCCTTTGGGCGCTGCACCTCGCAGGTCACCGCCTGCCTCACTGCCCTGGCGCCGCCGGTACGGCCGCCAGATGCCCTTTGGCCGCAGGTGCCCCTGAGGCCGTGAGAGGTCACGACCCTGGAGGGATTTTAGACGAGCACAGGCTTGAGATGGCTTGAAACAACCGCATGACCATAAGTTTTCTTACCGTAGGTGTCCTTTTTGGTTGTTTTGGTGGAAAAATAGATGGCCCTGGTAAAACCCGGTGGTTCAATAATCTACAGGGCCATTTATTTGCCCTAAAAGGACACCTATGTTCCTTACACGAGTCACATCCTCCGCGCTCGCTGTTTGTTTCACCGCTCGTTGCGAGTTGAATCCGGGAGGGGAACTCAGGTCATCAGCCAGGAGGACAGGGGCCTGGTGCGAGAAGCGGTGGCCTCTGCCTTCGCAGGACAGATTTGTGCATTGACCAAATCACTGGACGTGACAGGCAAAGGAAGGGAAGGCAAACGTGCGTCCGATTGGTGAGAGAATAGCTCCACCAGTTTGATGAATATATCATATGACATTACACTCATAGTGTATATCGCATAACTAAGAAGCAGTCACATAGGTAAATACAGAAATAAGTAGAACACATGAATATGTAAGCAACTAGATTCGATAGATACGTAGATAGATAAATAAACAAATCAACAAGCAATGAATGAATAAGTAAATTAATATCTAGAATTATAATAAACAAATGGATAAACAAATGCCTAAATATGTAAGCAAATACAGTAAATAAATGCATAGATAGATGATAATGAATACACCAATCAATGAACCATACGCAAATAAATACATAAATCTACAAATAAACACATAAATAAATACACAAGTAAATCTATAAATGAATTTCAAGAATAAATTTATGAAATAATGAACAAGTAATAAATAAATAACTACATAAATAAGTAAATAAATAAATAAAGAAATAACTAGACAAATAATTAGTTAAGAAATAAATAACTTATGCATAAATTGATAAGTCAATAAATCAACAATCAAATAGCAACACACATAAATCAAGAAACAAATAATCAGATAAATAAACAAGTACATGATCAACTGGACAAATAAGGACAATCACATAAATACATGACCAACTTAATAGTAACTAAACACATAAATAAATAAGTACATACGTAAATAACTAAATACGAAAACACATAGTTGCATAGGTGCAAACAAATAACTACATACAAAAATCAACACATCAAACAATCATCACACACACACACATAAACTGCTGACGCATTGACCGACTAATCAGATGAATAAATAAGTACTCATGAACAAATAGATAAATCAATAAAACATAAATAAATGAATAAATATATAAATCAATAAATAAATAAATAAATAAATAAATAAATAAATAAATAAATAAATACATAAATATCAACTAAACAAATTCATAATTGCATGAGTGAATGAATTAATGAAATATGAATGAATGGATTAATCAATGAATGAATGTGTGAAGGAAGGAAGGAAGGAAGGAAGGAAGGAAGGAAGGGAAGGGAAGGGAAGGGAAGGGAAGGGAAGGGAAGGGAAGGGAAGGGAAGGGAAGGGAAGGGAAGGGAAGGGAAGGGAAGGGAAGGGAAGGGAATGGAATGGAATGGAATGGAATGGAATGGAATGGAAGGAAGGATGGAATGGAATGGAATGGAAGGAAGGAAGGAAGGAATGGAATGAATGGAATGAATGACATGAATGAAATGAATGACATGAATGACATGAATGACATGAATGAAATGAATGAAATGAATGACATGAATGACATGCATGACATGAAGGACATGAATGAAATGAATGAAATTCATGCCATGAATGACATGAATGACATGAATGACATGAATGAAATGAATGACATGAATGACATGAATGACATGAATGAAATGAATGAAATGAATGACATGAATGACATGAATGAAATGAATGACATGAATGACATGAATGACATGAATGACATGAATGGAATGAATGGAATGAATGGAATGAATGGAATGAATAAAATGAATGGAATGAATGGGATGGATGGAATGAATGGGATGGATGGATGGATGGATGGATGGATGGATGGATGGATGGATGGATGGATGGATGGATGGAATGAATGGGATGGATGGATGGAATGAATGGGATGGATGGATGGATGGATGGATGGATGGATGGATGGATGGATGGATGGATGGATGGATGGATGGATGGATGGATGGATGGATGGATGGATGGATGGATGGATGGATGGATGGATGGATGGATGGATGGATGGATGGATGGATGGATGGATGGATGGATGGATGGATGGATGGATGGATGGATGGATGGATGGATGGATGGATGGATGGATGGATGGATGGATGGATGGATGGATGGATGGATGGATGGATGGATGGATGGATGGATGGATGGATGGATGGATGGATGGATGGATGGATGGATGGATGGATGGATGGATGGATGGATGGATGGATGGATGGATGAATGAATGGACCTATATAGATACAAACGTGGGGGCTGAGGGGAGGAGGGGTGGGGGGAGGGGCCCCAATAAGCCCCAAATAAGCCCTTATTAGGGGCTTAATGAGGGCTTATTTGGGCTCCCCCCCCTCCCTCCCCCCCAGCCCCCATGAAATAAGTCAACGAATACACAATTTCACAAAGATACTACAAATGGATACGTACAAAATAATAACATACATGCGTAAAGAAGGACATGTGTGTTTATATGTAATATGTAAACCAAGATACATTGTACACGCCCAACTTGGCCACATACATCGGGTGGACCACACGTAGCAGTCGGCCCGGCTTCCAGGAGCTTCCGGTGAGGTGACGGCCCCGGGATCCAAACGATTTGGCCAGGTGGTGCAATGCTCGGCCTCTCAAGGTGGCACACAGAGGGCCACTATGGCGTTCATCTCTTGTTGCACACAATTTACGGTGTGTGTGTGTGTGTGCAAAACAATACGGAGATTGTGTGTGTGTGTGTGTTGATGTTTCGTTCAAGTGTTTGTTGTGGCTTGCGGTTTGAGTTGACAAGTTGATGCTGGACAGGCAGTTGCACCGGCTGTTACAGCTGTTGGAATGCAGCCTTGACAGCACGCAGACTTTTTCAATCCTAGCATATGCTCTTGGCATCAACTCTTTTGCCACTGAGTCACTGGAATGATTGTTACTTTATCTCTTTTCTTGCGCTCTTCTGCTCGCGTTTGTGCTTGGTGGCTGCAGAGGTCGAGGGCGTTCCGGTCTTCGTTGAGGGCTGGATGCAGGACAGTCAGTGTCGAGCGAACAGGGTCAGATGTCTCCAAGATCACGGCTGCCCCCCTTTCCGCGGGGGGGGGGGGGGAAGGGGGCATGGGCCAATGTTACTTGAGGGTGTCTCAAACTAGTGACCCTCCTTTTGGTTGGCGTTTGAAGGGGAAACAAAGGACACCAACCATTTTCCGGGTCTGGTGGGGTTTCGTTTTTTTTTTTTTTTTTTTTTTTTAAGTACTGGTTCGCCCAACGGCCCCGGGGGGGTTTGGCTTAGTACTGGTCTGCCCAACGGGTCTGGAGGGGTTTCGGATTATTTTTCAATTACTGGTCTGCCCAACGGGCCCGGGGATTCGTTTGTTAAGTACTGCCTCGCCCAACGGGTCTGGGGGGCTGGGTTTTTTAAGTACTGGTTCGCCCAACGGGTCTGGGGGGATTCGTTTTTTTTAAGTACTTGTTCACCCAAGGGGGGCTGTTTTTTTTTTTTTCTTTTTTTTTTTTCTACTGTCGGTCCCCATGATTTTAGGCTGGTTTTCATTCAACCAGCGTCCGGGACCCAAGCGCTCGCAGCTCGCAAGGAGCAATCAATCCTTCGGTTTTTGCGCCCTGGGAGCTTTTGGCGTGCAAGAGTTCCATTTGGGTGTGGCTATTAACCAGGAGGGGCAAACCGCAGGTTTTGGTCCATGTTTCCACTTTCCAGGGCAACCCATTTTGGAATTCCGGTTTTTTGAGCCACAGCCATTTGAATTGCAAGCCGTGTTTTCGGTTTTCGCTCTTCTCCAGAAGAGGCTCTCACAGTTGAGCTCGCTTGTCCGGGGTTTCTTGGGTATACCTACCCATTTTTGGAGGGTCCTTAGGGAGGCTCCAGAAAAAAAAAGAAACACAAAGGCCAAACCACACAGGTAGATAAACATTTTTTGAATCAATCGACTTCCTTTAGATTAATGGGTTTTTTGGGTATGAAGAAATCCGCGGTTGGAACTAAGGTTCATTTTGGCGGTTCCCCGCGAATCGTCCGGTTCAACTTAGATTTTTGAGTTGTTTTAGTTGGTTTAGTGGTTGGGTTTCCATGTAACCCACAAGTCCAACACTTTTAGCAGGGGATCAGACTGAGGACAGTCACGGCTGTGGAAGATTGGGTGCTACTTTCTGTATGGAGCAGTCCTGCAGATGACAACAACTTTATCGCAGAAAGGGTGACCCTAGGGTTCAACCCCCACGAAAACAAAGGTGGACACAATTTAGCAGAATTTAGCAATTTAGATGATGACTTGTTTTAATGGTGGTTTGAACCCCAGAGGTGATTTCCACAACCATGGGTAATACTGATGGGTAATACTGCCCCAGTGCAACCAACCAGGACGTTCCATTCTGAGGGTGCTGCCCCTTTGAGCAGTGGGATCTCTTTGTCCTTCAAAGATTCCTAGACCGTGGCTGTCCTTACCGCCCATTTCTTCTCTTGCAGTTCTTCTGCTTTTTTTGGGTGTTTTTTGTTGCCCACTCCCCCACAGCTTCCTCCCCACTCGCTCCCGACTCCGTTTTCCGGGCTCGAGATCCTCCCGCTCGCTTCGCTGGCCTGATCGGAGGACTTCTGGGACGCGGAGCTGCGGGGCCTCGCGGCGGCGGAGCTCTTGGAGCTGGCCTGCGGCCTCCGCGAGGCGCCTGGGCAGCGGGCGATCCGGGCGAGGGAGGGTTGGCCTTTGTTGGGACCTCGCGCTGGGCGGGAGAGGCAAGTTTGGTGAGCGACTTTTCAAAGTCGGTCCAAGAGTGGCACGAGAGAGAGAGAGAGAGAAAGAAAGAGAGCTGGTTGCTGGTTGCGGCTCAGGAAAACTGCAGGTTCTCTCTGAAAAAACCAGACGCCTCTGGTGGCTCTTGCTTCTATGCCCCGGAAACTCAGCGCCAGGCGGGCATGGACTGGCGATTTCCCATGACTTTGATCATGGCGCCGACCTCAAGCCGTGCCAATCGCCGGGAGGGCCAAGGCTTGGGTGAAGAGGCGGTTGAGGTAGGGCTCAGAACTTACTTGGGGTGCGCTGATTCAAACACAGTGGAATGTGTCAGGACCATCTTAAAGCGGAAGGGCCCCTTGTTTTGATGCACATCCATAAGATGGGTTTGTCTGTGGTTTGCCTCTGGTTTCCCTTGACATGGCTGCCAAGAGTTTGGAAGGTTTAGGGTTGGCATAAGCCATCAATGTGCTGAACGGCAACAAATCCCTATATTTTCTGGGCCAATTGATGTGGCGATGGTTATGCACATTTCTGGTTCCTCTGAGTGCGCCATGCTCGTTGAGGGGCTCCCGGAGATTCCGGTGTCAAACTTGTTAAGTTTCCTTGGCTGGGCATTGCAATGCCCTCGCAGCTTGGGAGGGCTGCAGCGCGATGACGCGCGGCTCGACCTGGTGCTGCTGGAGCGTCGGTCGCCGTTGGATGCCAGGCTCCGGTGCGGATCAGGCACTGGCGAAATCACAAGTGCCGCTCTTTTTGGCTCTCATCGAGGCGGCCAAGTTGTCGACGCGCAAGACGCCTCCGGCAACTGCGCCCCGAGCGACTTCACTGGCAAAACGGACACAGGCTGCGCGCAGCTCGCGCAAAGTGTCGCCCCCTGGCTGCAAGAGAGACGCGGTAACCCTCGCTCGTGGTTGTGCTGGTCGTCAGCTACCTTGCCCTTGAAGGCGGGCCCTCCAGTGGGCCTCCGTCCCACTGTTCGTTTGGCCGCCTTTCAGCAACCCGCGCGACTTGTTGCGGCAACCGACGGCTGCATGTTTGCCTCCACAAGCTCACGGCGAGGGCGCCCAAGTGAGCTTGGCCGCAAGGGCACTCACGGCGTAGTCAAAGCCGCTTCTTGCCCACACACGCAGTCTGCAGGCGCTTGTGGCGGAGGAAGTGCAGCTGGCCAGGAGAGCAAGTCAACTCTTGGGCCCGCCAAGCGCTCGAACATCGTGGGGTCCGACGCTGAATCCGGCGCGCGGCGGACGATTGCGCAAGGACAGCTGTTGCGAGATGCGCTTTTGCTATGCCGGGCAACCGTTGCAGCTTCGCAAGGCTCTCGCCGAAGCTGTCGCCCACGTGACACTCGCGACTCCAAGCAGCGCACTCACGACGAGTACCCTCGTTGAGCGCTTACTCACTGCCGCTGGCCTCCATCCACACATCGGCTGGCGTAGGCAAAGTCAGTGAAGCCACGCCAGCCAGAGCCCCACTCCGAACACATTTGGGGTGGCGGTTGGGGCGACCCTGCAAAGTGAAGGTTCGCAGACGGCTCCCATCCGTTTCGAAGGAACGTGTGACGCGTTGAGGTAGTGACCCCGAGAGTTTGGAAGGCTTAGGGCGGGTGAGGCCTCCTTTCGTGGCAACGACTAATCCCCACAAGCGATAGAGAGAAAAGAGGATCGCGGATAGTTTTGATTGACGGTGACATGTCATGCCGTGATTTGTAGGCAATCTCCAAAAGCGCAGCCCTAACCAAGAAACATCCAGGTTCCCCACTCGGCAATGCCTTGAGGCTTGCAGACAAGCAAGCTGAGGCAGAGATCAACCGCCGGCTCCGGCTGTCCCCGGGGCAGCAGCGTTGCCGGCGAACTTGGAGCAACGGGATCACGGGCTGATTTTCTTTTTGGGTTGTGTGGGAAGATTTTCCTTCCAAGCTTCTTGCAAATGTGAGCCCACAGCTTTACTTAGACATCTAGCGCCATCGCGCCCGGCAGGCGTCAGGAAGTCGAGCTCTCGCACTTCTTGCTGCTGCGCTTGTGCCGGATCATGGACCTGTGGCCGCCCACCCAGAATGCTTGGGGGCCGAAGGCAAAACCTCGTAGCCCGGCTTGCAGTCCATTTTGGCAAGGAAGTTCTCGGATGGCTCGCTGGCATTGCAAGCGAAACTGCAACTGACCGAGGCACACGCCAGGGCCCCGGAGTTTCAAGCGCGGCACGCACCCGCCTCTTTTTTCCTTCTTCCTCTCCTGTGCACGCACCCGCCTTTCTTTTTTCTTTTCCTCTCCTGTGGGGAGTTGCATGCTTGCTCACACGGGTTTCTGTCTCATCACGCCAGGGTTCTTTGTACCGGACATTTTCCACCAGCATTTGCTGCCGCATCTGCGAGATCTCTCCTCTGATTGGCCTCGATGGCTTGTTTGCTAGGTGGCTGTGGGTCAAAACCAATGGTATCATTTTGGGGTAGGTGAATTCACCACACATTTTAGAACCTATTTTAGTGCTTGGATTGGGATGTTCACTGCAAGTGCGATTTGGATTTGACCCATGGCCAGGTCAAGAACCTGAAAGCGCGTGCGGTGTGCGGCATTTGAAAGTCTCGAGGCATGAGGTGGAGAACATGCTGAAGAGCATGCTGTCGAACCCGGAGGCCCCGCCGGTCGAGTGGAAAACCAAAAAACCATCCGGCTCAGTACCTAACCCATACCAGGTGTGTCTTCTATTAGGGGACCCCTTTTTTGAACATGTGTGGTGTTCCCCTTTTCGTTTTCCTTTTGAAGCCATAACAAGAAGTACAGTAGTTTGTTCGAAGAAAGACAAGCCGCCCGTATTAGTTCTCCTCTTCTCGCAAATGACAAGGGATGCCCAAAAGCTTTGAATTCAGAGTGTCCTGGACTGGGGGCTTCCTTTGATACTGCGCGAGTTGTTTTCGTGTCGCTTAGCTCCGTGTCGCTTAAAACGGTTAGCTTTGATAGGATTGCCTTATTTGAATGTAAATTATTTGCACTGAACCAATTGCACGCTTACTCCGGGAATCCTGAATGGATATTTTCGAATTACGTTATATGATTTATATTACTAAGAATCCTGGAAGCCGATAATTGTGCTGGGTGGCTTCAAGCTTCTCCCTGGCAACACGAAGAGGCTTGTTGTTTTCAGCTGTAACTTTTCAGGGGTCAACTTCTTTTGGGGTGCCCGACCCCCCCTTCTTGGTGCGGGTTTTGAACAGAAGCCAACAAGAACACCCAGCCATTGTCAGGGTCCGTAGGGTCCGGTTTGCAAGGGCGTGGCTTACGAGTTGCTCTTTGTGACACTTCGGATATTTTTCCGGACCTTGTTGGGTGCCCTCCAGGTGCTACCCCCAGCTCCAAATACTGTTTTTCAGGATATGTTCTTCGAACAACCTGGTTTTCCATGGTAGATTCCCCTGTCCGGGTTCGACATACCCAAAAGCGGTGGGTCTTTTTCAGGGGATCTTTCTGCCAGGTCCCAAGTCATGTGGTGCCCTTTTGCATGGCCGAAGAGCAGTGAAAGCTTTTTGGACTAGGCTAAAACGCAGTGAGCAGCATCTGAGCTCATTTGCAGATGTGAGGAAAAGCAAACGGCGATGGGCTAGAAAAAGACCTAAGCCTGGAGAATCTGGCCAAGGATGGCATACACAAGGCTGAAGCGCAGTGAAAAGTAACTGAGAATGTGAGGAAAGGCAAATGGCGAGGAACGGGAAGACCTGGGGGCTGGAAGTCATGCGCGCAAGCCTTGGAAAAGGCAGGGGCCTCCAGGTCCCAAGTCATGCTCAGGATTCTTATTCCTGAAAATCGGAGATGCTCTGATCCTGCCAAAAGAAAAGCATAGCTATGAAAAGCGTGCGCAGTGCTGGGAAAAAGGTTAGGGGAAGGCTAAGAAATGGTAGACCAATGCTGCAACAGGGCGATTGGAAAAACCAGGAGGCCTGCAGGTCTCAGCTTTTTTGCATTACAAAACAAGTTGCAGAAATGCAAGGAAAAAGCCGGTGACATTTCGCAGAAGGAACCAGATTCGGAAAATAGGCTCAGCACCTGCCTAAAAAGAGGAATATGCTGCCAGGCTGTGTCATGTGCTCTCATTGCCTGGTGCTATCAGTATGCAGTTTGAATCACGGGGTAGAAGGTGATGTGGTTTGATGGTGGGGGTTGGTTAAGCCGCGAGCCTTGAGTAAGTTTCTCTGTTTCTGTCGGCCCCTCCGTTTGTGACCTTGGGATCTTGGCTGACGCGCTTACGCGCTTCGAGCGAGGCGCTGCGGCCTCTGCCCACGGCATACTTTGTGGGTGTGCTCACGGCGCTCAGCAGTTTCCCGGTGCCCAAGGCGGGTGCAAGACTGTTCAGTGGTGTTTGAAGCCTGGATACTGAAGTCAACACCACAGGGAAACCGGTGCCCTGTGGAGGCGCTACTCATTGTGTACCCAAAGCACTCCTCTCCTTGGTCGGAGGTTTTTAAACTCTTTTGATATACAAGGTTTCAAGCGTTTGCCCGTGGGCACGAAACATTGTCAGCTTTGGGCCAAGTTGTGGTTTCTCCGGGCTTCTTCCTTTGGTGTTCCTCCGGCAGTAACGGTTTCTAAGCCAGCTTGCTTGAAATGGAGCCCACTTTGGTGTACGGATGTCCCCAGCTCTTAAACCTGTGCTCAGATCCTTCATCCGAAGCACCCAATGTATCTTTCCGAGCTCAGGGCTCTGCCAAATGTCCAGCTTTTCATGTTGGCCTTGCTTCTTTTTCCGTTTGACACATAGTATCAAGGTTGCCTGAAATCTTTTTTGCCCTTGACAGCTGAAAGCCTTGGGGTCTCTGCCCAAACAAGGCAGCTTTCAGGCTTTCTCAGGGAGGGTTCCGGAGGGTTTTAGGGGTTCTACTGCTGTTGGGGATACCGGCAAAGGGGAACCAAGGTGACCCTCTGTAAAGGCTCCAAATTGCCTCCGGTTGGATCATCCTCCGGCAAGATCTTGATCCTCCCCATCCTGGATTCCGCTCGAGAATCTTCAAAGGGTTCATTCCCTTGTCACCTCTCACCCAGAGATCTTGATGATCCTAACCATCCTGGAGGTTTCCTAGGGGATCCCCAAACGGTTTCCTTGCACTCCTGGATTCTTGGAAACCCCCCGAAGTCCAAAAGGTGGACAACCCCCTCGAGCCGAGCTCGGCAGGACCTCCCCCTGCGCCTCGCGAGCTCCTTCTTGGATCGGGAGGAGCTGGGGGAAGTGGCGGTGCTGCCGCGGAGCCCAGAAATTCCTTTGGCGAAGCGCTGCATGTTGGGGAAGTGGGATGAGGATCTTTTTTTTTCCCCAATACCCAGAGTTATGTTTATTTACTTATTTATTTGCTTATTAATTTACTCGTTTATCTATTTACTAGATATACATATACATATTGTTCTCAGACTTTGTACAGATGAGATGTTTCAGCCTGCCTTGGCCGTGGGGCTGAAACTTTAAAGAGTGAAGTGTGGATAGACCCAGCCTGATTGATATTGGCATAAAGGACACTCAAGCCAATCGCCTAGCATGAGACTGACAATAGTTCTGCGAATAATGTCATATTATCGGAGCTACTTAGATAAATATGTCATCACGCAATGCCCTTATTGAGACATGAGCATATTTGATGAGAGAACTATATTTGATATCGTGTTTTGTGTTATGATAATGGGCGTCCTCCTCGTAGTTTTGTCGTGAATGCTCTCGCCGATGTGGACATAGGCCTTGAACACTCAACCACGTGATCCCGGAATGCCTACGTGACTTTCAAGAGTTATTCAAGCGGCCAGGGGGCTGTTGCAATAGGACGTCTTCCGAAACTTTTTTTGTTTCGAGCGGTCACGTTGTGACAAAGGCGCTTGCGCTTGATTCCCCACATATTGCAAGCGCACCAACTGCGAGATGTGGATCAACCGTTTGGCCAGCCAAGGCCCGAGCAGTGGGCAGATCTTCTGTGTGCCGTGCGCCCACTGGACGAGGCGCGCGATCCGCTTGGAGAAACGACATCTTTTGGAGCTTCGACCCTTGGTCCTGGAAGGGGGATGTGAACATATGTGTATCATCAAAGGAAGTTTAGAAGGAACTTCCGTGTTACGGCAACTACTTGAAAGCTAGCTCTCTGAGACAAATGACAAGAGAAGGAATAAGCCCGCGAGAAAAAATGTGCGCGCGTGTGGCAGGGGAAGAGAGAGAGAGAGAGATAGATAGATAGATAGAAAGATAGAAAGATAGATAGGTAGAGAGATAGATAGATACACGAGAGATAGAGAGAGAGAGAGATAGATAGAAAGAAAGAAAGAAAGAGAGAGAGAGATAGATAGATAGATAGAAAGAAAGAGAGATAGAGAGATAGATGCAGAGATAAACAGATAGATAGATAAACAAACAGAAGATAGATAGACAGATAGATAGATAGATAGAGAAATCGATAGATAAATAAATAGAGAGACAGAGAGATAGATAGATAGATAGATAGATAGATAGATAGATAGATAGATAGATAGATAGATAGATAGATAGATGGATAGGTAGAGAAAGAAAGAAAGATAGATAGATAGATAGATAGATACATAGATAGAGAGGTAGATAGCTAGATAGATAGACAGATAGACAGAGACAGACAGAGATAGAGGGATAGAGAGATAGATAGATAGAAAGAAAGAGAGATAGAGAGATAGGTAGATATATAGATAGAGAGATAGAGAGATAGATAGATAGGTAGAGAAGATAGATAGAGATAGATAGACAGATAGATAAGCAGATAGATAGCTAACACGAGAGATAGATAGATAGGTAGTTGGGTAGATAGATAGGTAAAGAAAGAAAGAAAGACAGATAGATAGATAGATAGATAGATAGACAGATAGGTAGACAGAGAAGAGACAAAAGAAAGAACAGCACAAAAACAAGCAAACCAAAGAAAGAAAGACAGATAGAAAGAAGGAAAGAAGGGAGGAAGGAAGGAAAGAAAGGAAGAAAGGAAGAATGGCGGAGAAAAAAGAAACAATGAAAGGGAAGAAGAAGAGAAAAAGAGTCAAGAAAAGAAAGAGAAAGAGAACTATAGTTTTTATATTTTTGAAACTTCCGCCCACCGGCTTCGCCGGCTCTCCTGGGAACAGATGTGTAGATGTCACACGTATGTCATTAGGATGTTTATGGTTGCTCGACTTTGGCCCCCGCTGCTGGGAAAAGCTACCGTGCCACTAGTCCTTTGGTGGCACCCCATGTTGCGAAAACGGATGTGTCGCCAATACCTTGCCGCACGCCAATCGAACAAGGACTAGAAGTGCGTGCGACAAGAGCTCAGCAAGCCTTGCCGGTGGAGTCTGGAATCTGCGCAGTTCAATGCAACAAGCTACATGGATGTTTTGGGTCTCCACCAGATAGTGACGATGCTAGCAGCGGTGATGCTGGCAGCATAGACCAACGGCACTTTCTGCTGCTTCGCCTAGTCTCATCATATCTCACAGTGCTAGCATCACCAGTGGGCTCCACCAATAGGATCTGCCCCAAATGAGTCCAAAATACACCACCAAAGTTGCGAATGTGAGTTTCAATTCAAACTTCCTGTTGAGCACAACTAGTTGCAGCCTCGGGTCGGCGGACATGTATGCATGATTATGTCATGCTCAAACAACATGTTATGCAGGGTGATTTGGAACTATTGCATGGTTCCTGAGAAGAACCAGCTTTTGGGAAGTGCTCTGGTTGACTTGTGTCAGCAAGTGGTATTTGTGTAGCCTGTTGAAGCTGTTGGATGTGCAATGCGTTCCAACAAGTTTCATTCCACGCAAGTGGCCGAGCAAAAATCCTGTTTGTCTATGCTGCGTGGGGGAACATGAAGGGGGGGAGGACCACCCACTAGCCCCCCCACTAGCCCACACCTGGTCGTCCAATTCGCCAATATTTCACCTAGGGGCTAGGGCTGCCCCTTTTTGAAGCTCAGCGCTCGGCCAGCCTTTCTTCGAGCGCCTCACGCCGCGACTGCTTCAGCAACTGCTGCCACACCTTTCAGGCGTTTGGGAGCGGGGCACGGGGATCGCTGCGCCGGGAGGTCGCTCACCACAAGGCTTCCTTGGTGGCCCCATGTGGCTGTGGTTGTCAAAATCAATGGGATCCCATTTGGGGGTAGGTGAATTCACCACCCATTTTAGAACGTATCTTAGTGGTTGGATTGGGATGTTCACTGGGGGTACGATTTGGATTTTGACCCATGGCCACATGGCCGCCATGGGGGTTTTGTTTCTGGGAGACTTGTGCGAAACAGTTGGGAGCAAGCCTCTCCGTGACGGGTTTTGATATTCCGATTAGGGAATTGACCAACGGGACAGATCGAAGAGCTGCAAACCTGCCACTGAAGCGCCGTGGAGGCCTGACGGTTCGTCAGTACAGGCTCTGACTTTGTCTTCCACATCCACGTTGCATGTCCATGTGGGCGTGTCTCAAGATGGTGCGCCCCCCTTTGGTTGGCTTAAAAGGAAGCCAAAAGGAAGCCAAGCATTTCTTTTGGGACCAACCATTTTTGGAGGTCCGTTTTTTCGGAGACACCGTGTCCAGCTTTGATATTCCACCTTGATGTTGAATCTCCATATCTGCATCATTCTACTTCCATAGGCAACTTTCACGTTCCATTTCCATCCGATTCCCATATCCAGTTTTCATATCCACATCCAATGTCTTCTTCAACGGCATGGCATCCTCCCCCGGCAATCGGCCCTTTTCGAGTGCATGGCTTCGCCCGTTTTCGAGGCCTCCCGGACCCAGTGCTGCTGCGCCTCCTCGAAGTCTTGGCGGCTGCCCCCCCCAAGGTGGGATTCGGTGGCTAGCTTTTGGCCTTGGCGCTGTGAGGGGCTTGCTTTCCTCGAGGTTTGGGGGGCCGGGGGAAAACATGTCAAACAAGGGTTGGTGTGGCTTGACATTTGGATAGGCTCCCGCAGATTTCCGTACAGAACCGGTTTGCCAAGTTGCCGAAAGGTGATCTTGCTAGAAGGAAGCCGGTTCCCGTGCCATTGGCGCGAGCAGTCCCAATGTGCGAGACCTACATGCCATGATACCCGCGGTGGGTTTGTGGTGGGTTTGCTTGAACATTGTCATTTGAATGTCATATTCTGGGAATCCACAGTGGCTTCGTCTCCTGAGCCTACTCATGATTCTTCTTGTGCATCGCACTCATAATGAGCTGACTCAAGCTCTCAAGACACTCCTGTAGCCAAGGGCTTGCGACAGCGAGGCTCATCGCAGCGCAAAGTTTGCGGGTGACACGTGGAAACCGACTGTCGAACTCGCCAAGGCTTTGCTCACAGGGCCTCTTGGCGGGGTGTCAATCGAACTTCAGTCTCTGGTCCCTACCTGCCAGGCGTTCTCCGCCTTCCGTTCGCTCAATTGACTCACAGACCGCGCGGCCTAAATTGAGAACGACTCTCCGGAGTTTCAAGGGACGACGAAACGGGCGGTCTCAATATACAAAGGTTCGCTTCTCTCAGGAAGGACCCTCGAGCTTTTGGTCTGTCTGGCATGTGGCAGGAGAAGGGCGAGATTGTCCCAGCAGGGACCTCAGCCGGGGACCGATTGATTCCATCGGAGTTTTGGGCATGCCACTTTTCTGCGATCCCTTTCACGCCACCAACCATATTCTTGGTCAACTGGGGAGGACATAGGGGTGCAACTTCTGCACTCTCGCAGTAGGCGTGCAGTAGGACAGACAAGTGGCGCAGGGGGACAACCCAAATTTCTCAAAGGCAGGGGGCACATCCGCGCCGCGGGATGCATATTGAAGCCCAGGAAAGCTCGTCGCTCTGGCTTAGCCGCGAGAACCCCCCCCATGGCTGGTGTCCTTCTGCCTTTCCCGCAAAAGATAGATGGAAGGCGCCCAAAATTGGGGGTTCTATTCACTCAGATGGCATTGATGCTTGGCAAAACTTGGGCGTGCTTATTGTGCGCTTGCTTCCAAAATTGGCCAGGCGCCTGACACCTGACACAGCCACGGAGCAACTGACCAAATCTGTTGTTAGCCCACCAATCTCCGCACAAAATTGGGGCGCCCAAAGATGCCCGTTTTGAAATTCCTCGTTCTCCTGGAAGCTTTCGCTTCCAGATCTGGAGTAGACGTTTTCTTGAACAGTTCAACTTTTTCCAGCAGTTTCATTAATGTCTGCTTTTGTGGGTCAGTTTTCAAACTTCGAATGGTCCCAATTGTGGGGGGTTTCTCTTTTTGGTGGTTTTAAAGGGAAACCACCAGCCACAACCGAAGACTGACCCATTTGGCCGAAGAAAAAAACCGCAAAGTGCCGCAGGCGAGCCCTTTGGAGCAAGCCCCGGGTGCCTTCAGCGTGGCCATGGCAGAGGCAGGTGAAGCACCGGTTCTCAAAATGAGCGACCTTTTTTTTGGGGGGGATTTTTGAAAGGTGCACCCGTAAATGTTTTTGTGTTTGTTTTTTTTTGGGGGGGCTACATTGGCTAACATTTTTTTTGCGCGTGGCCTGGGCACTCTTGACCACAAATTCTCTGTATAACTTGCCACACAGCATTACATATCAAGCTTGTAGATCAAAGCAAGAAGTTCCTACGTCCATAGATTTGCTGAAACGAAGCTCGGTTTCTCGTGTTTCGTCCCGTTTCTACAACCTCCAATGCTCCACCCTCCGTGACAGGTGGTGAAGTCTGGGCGATGGGATTTGCAGAAGGCATGTGAAGAGGGGGGTGCAGGTGCGAGAGCCGAGGGGCTTTTTCCAAGCGACTTTGTCAAAGAGGCTGGTTGCTTTCAAGCAGGGTTGAGGGAACAAGTTGTTTTTCCCTCTGCATACCAGGGAACCCCCGTTCAAATGAAGAACTAGTCATTAGACAGGCCTACAGAAGACCACGGCAATTCCCTGCCAGAGGCACATGCCTTGCGTGGAGCTCCCTTCAAAGTGAGTTGCCTGACCCAAGTTCAGTTGACAAGTTAGAGCTGCAACGTGTCTACTTTGTTTGCAAGTTTTTTGCCTAAAGGCCCCGTGTTCGGGCCCGCAATGTTAGCCCAGCAGAAAAGACTCTTAGAACTTCCCTGAGCCGATGCAGGTTCTAACAGCGTTCGACTGCCTTGGCAAGCTCGGGTGGTACGATGAGCGCGCAGTGGCCGAAGTGCGGCTTGGCCGCAAGCCTGGTTGCAGGCGAGGATTCTCTCGATTCCAAGTGAGCCACAATCAAAACCCGGGTAGACGAAGGTTAGTAAGGGACAATCCCAGCCAGAAACAGCTGCGGCCGCCTTTGTTCCGTACATGGTTCTGCGTCAGCCATTTTGGTACCGGGTTTTGATTGTGACTCTTGGTTTTGCTTTTTCGGAGCCAGCTTCGGGGCTTGGATGGCATTTGAAAGGGGTCACTGAGGCTGCGCTGCATCGCCGGTGTCTCAGGTGTTGACCGCGCGGCGCGCGTCGCGCCAAGTGCAGCCACACCCCCCAAAAGTCCCGGTGGCAAGATGTGGACATGGGCCTTGAACACTCAACCACGTGATTCAAGGGTTTACCTTGCCAGCTGATCCACTATATTTCCTTATATAAGGCTACAGATGAGTTTGCACGCCTGGGACTTTGCCCGATCAGGGTCGCGCTTGCCAAGCTCGTAGTCCTAATATCCCCCAATGGCATGCTCTGTCTTCTGTGGCTAGAGAGCGATGTTTTTGACCCATGCCCATGCAGGCGCGCCAC
Source organism: Effrenium voratum (assembly GCA_963377175.1). Lineage (NCBI taxonomy): Eukaryota > Dinophyceae > Suessiales > Symbiodiniaceae > Effrenium > Effrenium voratum. The sequence goes on along the minus strand of CAUJNA010002779.1, from coordinate 1,686,096 downwards.
CTTTGCCATCAAAAGCCCGACTACTCCACCTTTACCGTCAAATGATCCTTGGGCCCCAGAAAATCCAGGGTCCTGAGTCGCGTGGGGCTTTGGGTCAACGTGTTTGGAACCTTCTGCCCAGTTGGCAACCCACTTCCTGGAGCCTCATGCGCCACTACTGCTGCCGCTGGCGGGCAGGGGGGGGAGGTTGACGCAACACACATGTCTTGGACTTTTGTTTTCGCAGTAGCAAACCCTCGAAATCCAATCTCGTGTGGCTGCCCTACCCGATTTAGCTGGCGGGAAACCCGCCTTTCTTGTTTTTTGAGCAACGCACATAAGTGGACGGCCCTCAAGCATTGAGATCCTCAGATGTTTTTGTGGGCCTTGTGGTGCTTTCCTTTCAGTCAAGTTGCACTCACGACTCCAATTTGTTTGATGGTCTGTGTCTGTGTCTGTGTCTGTGTCTGTGTCTGTGTCTGTGTCTGTGTCTGTGTCTGTGTCTGTGTCTGTGTCTGTGTCTGTCTGTGTGTGTGTGTGCGCGTTTTTGTTTGTTTCACAGGCTTCGTTAACAAGGGGCGTCCGGGCAAGTTGGTGTTTTTCTTCGCAGAACCCGGTATCTTGTCTGTGGGAATTCCTAGCGCAGTGTGCATGCTTGGTACAAGGCAAGCAAGTGGGTAATGGATGATTGCTCCAAGAGTTGGCAATCAAAGCACGTCCCAACTCTGATGCCACGGCTCAACAGTTTGCATCAAAGAATGGTCACATCCAAACTTGGGGTGGCAACAACTGCGGCCTCAAAGCCCCTCGATGGCTGGAACGCACTTCCTGAGCATCATCTAGGCATTTCCAAAGCTGCTGGCGTGGGTTTGTTGTCGGTCCTTATTGGCCAATGGCCCAAGGATGCCACCAACCAGAGTCAGCTCAGGACAGACTGGTTAGAACAATCCAGATGCTCGGGAAATCTTATGTTGGCTTTGTAGGCGTGTTTTGCATGTGGCTTCACTGCACCAGCGCCAACCAAGCTTGACCGCGCAGTTGCAAGCCTGCAACCGCCTGCACGTGCACCATGCAGCACTTCTGCAGAAGGCCCGAGCAAGTCGAGTGTCTGCCCAGGACATGCAAGGCAATTTTTGTTTGGCATGAGATATGTGCTCAGAGCTGCGAACAAGCGCCGGCTATCATTTTATGGGACATGGGGCAGTTTTCGGCACCGCCAAATTATATGTTGCATGTTATGGCTGCCAGAAATGATGCATAGAGAGCGTCTTAGCGATGCTTCATGTGATGCAGTGACATTACCCTTGCAGCCGTGCCTCGGCGTTGGCGCTGGCGGGCTCAAATTTCCAGACAGAGCTGCGATCGCAGGGCCAGGAGCTGGGCATGGATGAAGTGTTGTCCTGGTAGCCAAACAGATCCAAAGCAGATATTTGCTTGGAAGCAACATATGGCAGCCGACACGCCACAGACCGTCGAATGGCTTTGTGCCGAAACCAGCTCGACGCAGCATTGCTTTCTTGACACAGCGCCAACGGTGACAAGAGGGCCTTCTCGCTTTCTTCCCGGTTGCGTGAAGACCGTGCAACCGTGTCATGTGGCTGGCGCAAAGGCTGGCCGCGGCGGGCACAAGCTCTGGCTTTGAACTTGTTGAGGCCCCTCCAAATGGGTGGTTTCTTTTCGGCAGCAGTTGGTTCAAACAGCAGGCAAGGTTGCACGTACCTGGGTTTGGTCCAATCTTGCGTACTATAGTTCGCTGGGACAATCATCCAACTTAATGCACACCACTCCAGCCCATCAAAGCACGAAGTGCTGACTAGAGGGAAGCTTAGGGTTTGGGGTCAGCCAGTTTTCATGGGGGTTGGCCTGTCCAGAAAAGCAAACGGGAGGTGTCTCATGCACCTGCCAGTTGACCAAAACCCGAACCGGTTCGTTGCACTTTCAAAACCTGGGTACATCAGGGCAGCGTTGACCATGGGGTTCGGCCCCTGTGCGGTTTCAGGCGATGGCAAGCGAGGCCCAGCCAATCGACGAGGAGCGAGGTTGCCGTGCTGGGGTGCGTTTTTTTTGGTTTGATAGGAGCTACCGACATCATAGAGGATCCCTTGAAGAGGAACTTGGTGTTCCTGGTAGCCTCCCATGCCATGTAAGTGAAAGGAAGGGCATTGCAGTTGGTGGTGTTGAGTTTGGTGTTGCTTATTGCTTGCCAGGAGCAGGAGCAAAGCCTTCCTGCCGTGCAGGCGTGGCCGAAGGGGAGAACCGGTTTTTGCGGCAGGTTCTAAGCTATGCACATGAAACGCTGTTGGGATACCTTCACGCAACAAAGGAGCCCAACTGGAGGATCAGCTTGACACATCAAGGTTTGGAGTTGTTCGCGCGCTAAAGGAAGAGGAGGTGGGGCATTGGCAACATCATGGGCTCCTCTTGGGCTAAGTTTGACATCCGTGTTGTCTCCTGCGGGTTGTATAGTACAGAGTGGAAGTTGTTGGAACGCTCGGCAGTTTTTGATTGTGATGTCTTCACATCAAGCATCAAATTCGTTTCGGTTCAAGCTTGTCAACACATATACGCATACTTCACATATTCAGTGTCGGAATTTTTGCACCTTGCATCTCAGGTAGAGCCTCTGGACAAGTATCGTTTTCAAAGATCATCAATGGAATCAAGGGCCCTTATTCCAGTTCTACGTGTCTTCAGGCCAAACACAACACCTGTTAAATACGCACCCTGTATGCATCCGCTGGTGTGTGTGTGTGTGTGTGTGTTGTGCTTTGTAAAGCTACGATCGGATAGACCGTAGACCCGCGTGGGGTGTCGCTCCTTTATCGGGTTCTGGGGTGGCTCAAGAAGGACAGGATCCGCCTTTCTTGCGGCTTCGTTGCAAATGGATTGGCGCTGTTGTCTTTCCCCACGAATCACAGGGATCTCGGGCTTCAGCTGAGGGAGGCCTAAATGGTTGGGATCCATTCAGCAAGTTGTTGCCTCCCCTCAATTTGTTTCAGGTTCGGGTTTTGAAACTTGCAAGCACATGAAGGACTCTTCCCTCGCCATGAAGGTGGATGTTCACTTGCCCAGCGGAGATGGGTTCTCCGTAGCAGTCTCACCGGCTACGTCCATCAGCCAGCTGAAGGCAGCAGTGCAGCAGCATTTCCAGCGCCGCTTGAAGCTCATTGCGAGAGGCCGTCAACTCGATTTGACGGCCTCGCTGAGCGAGGCTGGGTTGCAAGATGGAGATGTGATGGATGCAGTTGTGCAGCTTGGCAAACTGGCTGCCACTGAGAAGGCGCTTGCCTGGCACGCCCACGGGGGCGAGGTTGTGACTTGGGGTCATCCGGAGACAGCAGCCAGGTGCAAGAGCAGCTGAGGAACGTCCAGCATATCCAAGCAACCAAGTATGCTTTTGCTGCCATTCTTGAATCTGGAGCTGTTGTGAGCTGGGGCCGCGTAGACCTGGGCGGAAACAGCAGCGAGCTTCGCGTGCAGCTGGGGAATGTCCATCACATCCAAGCAACTATCAGCGCTTTTGCTGGGGCTGGGGCGGAGACAGCAGCCCGCAAGAGCAGCTGAGGAACGTTCAGCACATCCTAGCAACTGCTTGTGCGGATTCGGGGCTTCCCGACAGGTTCGGGGCTCCCGAATCGACGGGCTCGGGTCAGACAAAAACCGACGGCCTCAGGCCTCCCGAATTGACAGATTCAGGGTGTGTGACCAGCCATTTTTAGAGGGAACCCATCGGCGGCCAGGTAGATTCGAGCCGGTCTCGTGCTGGGGGTTGGACCGCTGGGCTGTGGGAAGGTTGTGCTTTCACCAAAATTCTGAAGGGGGCAGCCCGGGTTCATGGCGAAGCATGGAAGCCGAAGCCCTATGGGTGTAACTAACACGCTGCGAGGGTTTGCAATATGTAGCAGGGCTTGAGCAAAGTGCTGCCATGCTGCGCAATCTCGCGGCGCGCCAACTCATGTTGCTATGCGCCGCTGCTTGCTGTGCACTGTAAGGTTCGGTTAGTTCACATGGAGAGGCTCGGGGGGTTAGAGCAGCCAAGCAACGGGACATCCAAGCAACTCACACTGTGCTTTAGCAGCCATCCTGGAATCTGGGGCTGTTGTGACCTGGCATGATCCAGGCTGGGGCCAGATGCAAGAGCAGCTGAGGAACGGCCAGCGCGCCAAGCGACCAAGTTTTTTCTTGAATCGGGCGGTCGTGATCTGGGATCTCTAAACCCGGCGCAGACAGCAGCCT
>CAUJNA010002779.1:1674381-1676881 GCA_963377175.1 Effrenium voratum | reverse complement strand
CGATGATCTTTCCGAACAGTTTCGGATAGGGCAATATTGGGCAGCGGCTCATTCCCAGATTGTTCCTCGTTCCTACCATTCCTTCATGCGTGGTCCAATATGGGTCAGTGGAGTTCATGCTTCTTGGTCAAGAGGTGCAATTGGGATGTGCATATACAATATATATAATATATATATAATATACATACACACATATTTTTCCAGCAAATGCAAGTGCACCATGCAAAAGGTGCCCCACTTGCGTCCTGGGTAGCACGGCAGATTCGACTCGCAGGATCCGGGAAGACACACACCATGGAGGGCTACCGATACAAGTCTCAGGATGGCCAGCCGCAGGCCGGGGGGGGGGAAGAAGGGCAGATGGCGATGCGATGCATGGCTGAAGGAAGAATCGGCCGTGGCTGTAGAAGGCACAGGTGAGATGAACCTTAGTAAAGGACGATCCCAACCATAAATAGCTGCGGCTGCCTTCTTAATTCCTTTCATGGTTCTGTGTAGACCATTTTAGTACCGGGTTTTGATTGTGACTCAGGTGAATTTCCCGAACCCACAAACCAGGGAGTCCCTATTCGCAGCACCTCGGTTGTCCAAAGATGTCCCTCCGAGCCAACCGCCAAGACTAAGTCAGGTGTGTATCGCCGACACCCCGTCTGAGCGTCTCGGGGTGACTCCTGGCGCAAAAGGGGCGGAGGTGACAAGTCGATGATGTGTAACTCAGGAAGGTGGTCAAAGAGTGGGCTCTTTGGCGAACCCGGTTGGAAGTTGCCCGTGGAATTAATTCAACTCATGCGAGGGGGTAAAAGCAGGGTTGCATAGGTCGGCAAGAGAGGAGAAGTGGAAGACTTAAGCACAGACTCGCCCAGGACTTATACATCCATGATGGATGCGTGCCAAAACTTCAGGGAATCGTCAATTGCTTCTTTGCCTCTTGGTTTCATGTAAACCGCTCTGTCCACAGCCCCGATGCCTATATCTCCAAATATGAACATTATCACAGATTCACCTCCTGCAAAATGCACGTGAACGTGTATTCGACTTTCTATTCATGAACCACCCATTAGAGTGTCCAGTTTGTGAGCAAGGAGGTGAATGCGATTTACAAGATCAAACTTTAATTTGTGGATCTACTAAAAGTAGGTGTTTTTAATGAAATACATATCTCAGCTTCAGAAAACCAAAGTCACCCAAGTGGTGGTGGAGAGCGCTTGAGCGGGGCTTAGCTTCTTAGGATCCCCCGGGTTCTGCAGAAGCTCTTCGGCCACCTAGAGCAGCTGAAGGAAGGGACTGCCGACGCGAGACACAGTTGCCCCGGTGGGTTGCTTCCTGTTTTTTGTTTCTTTTTTTTTTGGGGGGGGGAAACGGTTCCCCTGTAAAATCAACCGACAAAAGAAAGGTGCCATTCGGGATGTGGGCTCCACTCACTCCAATTGGGGGGGTCTTGAGCAATGTGGCGGAACCAACAAAAAAGGGTGCCTTTTTTTCCCAGCATCTGAGGAGAGCCTGCGTTTCTTGGGGTTGCGGTTGGGCAAAGACGCGCCCGGTGTTTGAAGGAGTCGGCCGAAGAAACTCGGGACAGCTTCAGCATTCGCATCTCCTTCCTGCAGATCTACCAGGCGAGGTCATCTTTGTTGGGCCTTTGCCTGAAACCCAGGTTGTGGGATTTGGACCCGAGTTGTAGTGACGTGGGTTGCGGTGCTCCCTGCTTAAACGTCCATCCGTGGGCAGGAAAGAATTTTCGACCTACTCAACCCCGCGCCCGTCTCGCCTCCAGGCAGGGCGACTGCTCGACTTCGAATTGACCGTTGCAGAAACCCGCACCGAGTCGAACGGGCGAGGCCAAAAGTGGGCAACCTTCTGATGTTTTCACCTATGAGCCATGGCATGGCTTGTGATTCCCATGCCTAAGATTGGACTTCATTGCTCTCAGGTGTTTTCCGAGGTTGATGCTTGGTTGAAAGGTCATTGCATCCAGAGGGCTAGCAGCATAGGAGCATTTGCGCCTCAATCGGTTGCGTCGCAATCCCCACATGCGACGCGGGCCACGAGTTTTGGGCTTCGCCACCTCTGGGCTTTCCGAGTCTTCTGACTCTTTCTTCCTTCTGAGTCGCACGTACCACACCTGACAAGAATGCTACCTCCAGTAGGCTGATTGTGGCAAACAAAGAGAGGGAGAGAGAGGGAAAGAGAGAGAGAGAGAGAGAGCGAGCGAGAAAGAGGGAACGAGTGAAGGAAGGAAGGAGATAAGGGGGGAGGAGAGGAGGGGAAAGAGCTAAGGGGAGATAAGGAGAGAAGAAGAGAAGGAGAGAAGGAGAGGGGAGAAGAGGAGAAGCAGAGAAGGAAGGGGAGAAGAGGAGAAGGAGAGAAGCAGAGAAGGAAGGAAGCAGAACAGTGGAGAAAGAACAAGGAAGAAAAGGTCGCCGTTATATAGCAGGATGCAAGGGCTAGACATTGTGGCAGGCGCAATTCTTGTGGCAGTGTGGTGTTGCCTTTGCCCGGAGGG
>CAUJNA010002779.1:1589381-1669381 GCA_963377175.1 Effrenium voratum | reverse complement strand
TGCCTGTGTGTATGCTCCTTTGTTGGTTTTGGGTATGGCTCACAAGGAAAGGATCCGCCTTTCTTGAGGCGTGATCTCGGGCTTCAGCTGAGTGAAGCCTAAATGGCTGGGATTTTACTGTAGTTGAAAAGCCATTCAGCAAGTTTTTCCCTCCCCTCAATTTGTTTCAGGTTCGTGTTTGGCAACGTGCAAGCACGTGAAAGACTCTTCCCTCGCCATGAAGCTGGCTGTTCACTTGCCCAGCGGAGACGGGTTCTCCGTAGATGTCTCACCGGCTACCCCCATCAGCCAGCTGAAAGCAGCAGCGCAGCAGCATTTCCAGCGCCGTTTGAAGCTCACTGCGAAAGGCCGTCAACTTGATTTGACAGCCACGCTGAGCGAGGCTGGATTGCGAGATGGAGACGTGGTGGCTGCAGTTGTGCAGCTTGGCAAGCTTGCTGCCACTGAACAGGCGCTTGCCTGGCATGCCCACGGGGGCGAGGTTGTGACTTGGGGTGATCCAAAATGTGGTGGGGACAGCAGTCAGGTGCAAGAGCAGCTGTCGAACGTTCAGAATATCCAAGCAACTGGCAATGGTGCTTTTGCAGCCATTCTTGAATCTGGAGCTGTCGTGACCTGGGGTGATGCAGACACCGGCGGAGACAGCAGCCAGGTGCAAGAGCAGCTGAGGAACGTCCGGCACATCCAAGCAACCTCCAGTGCTTTTGCTGCGATTCTTGAATCTGGGGCTGTTGTGACGTGGGGTGATCCGGAATCTGGCGGGAAGAGCACTCAGGTGCAAGAGCAGCTCAGCAACGTCCGGCACATCCAAGCAACCCACTGTGCTTTAGCAGCGATTCTTGAATCTGGGGCTGTTGTGACCTGGGGTGATGACTTCTGGGGCGGAGACAGCAGCCAGGTACAAGAGCAGCTGAGGAACGTCCGGCAAATCCAAGCAACTGCTGGTGGTGCTTTTGCAGCCGTTCTTGAAAATGGAGCTGTTGTGACCTGGGGTCATCCAGAACACGGCGGAGACAGCACTGAGGTGCAAGAGCAGCTAAGCAGCGTCCGGCAAATCCAAGCCACTGCTGGTGGTGCTTTTGCTGCAATTCTTGGATCAGGGGCAGTCGTGACCTGGGGTCATCCGGAACTCGGCGGAGACAGCAGCCAGGTGCAAGAGCAGCTGAGGAATGTTCAGCACATCCAAGCAACTAACGCTGCTTTTGCTGCCATTCTTGAATCTGGAGCTGTTGTGACCTGGGGTCATCCGGATCTCGGCGGAGACAGCAGCCAGGTGCAAGAGCAGCTGAGGAACGTTCAGCACATCCAAGCAACTGCTTTCGGTGCTTTTGCAGCCATTCTGGAATCTGGGGCTGTTGTGACCTGGGGTGATGCAGGCTGGGGCGGAGACAGCAGCCAGGTGCAAGAGCAGCTGAGGAACGTCCGGCACATCCAAGCAACCTCCAGCGCTTTTGCTGCGATTCTTGAATCTGGGGATGTTGTGTCCTGGGGTGATCCGGAATCTGGCGGGGACAGCACTCAGGTGCAAGAGCAGCTAAGCAACGTCTGGCAAATCCACGCAACTCCTGGTGGTGCATTTGCAGCGATTCTTGAATCTGGGGCTGTTGTGACCTGGGGTCAGCGACTCGGCGGAGACAGCAGCCAGGTACAAGAGCAGCTGAGCTTGGATTCCGGTGCAACGCCGCACCGGGAGCTTAGAGGCGAGCAATGAGCAACAGTGAATTTTCACCATTAGCCAGAATTCGAGCACGACATGCTGTGTTACAATGACTCCCAAGGAGTTCCTGCTGTATTTGCAAGTCCGAACGGTGTTTTGTGGGTTCCAACTCACTGAATTTGTCCAACCTGCTGCGTCCTTTTGAAAAGTGCCCAGCGAAGTCTTCGGCTTTCCTTGAACCACCAACAGTTCTCTGATTCATGATGTTTTTGGACACATCCTGGGGGAATCCGCCCGACTGACACAGTTACGGCCTGGCTCACGGTCTCTTGACATCCGAAAAAGCTCCCTTTCACAAAAAGGGCAATTGATGAGGTATTCGATTTTCAGTTCATATTGTATACTCCCCAACTGAGAGGCCACTGTTGCTATGACCATACCCATAGTTGGAATACATATCACTGGCTTAGCAGTGTGCCAAGGAAGCCGTGAATATCAACCAGTCGCTTTTCGTGCTGCGCCGGGTTGTGACGGCGCTGAGCCGCCGTGCTGGCCTTGACGACGACGAGCGCACGCTGCACCTTGCCTGACATGAAGTGCAGGTCTCATCCCTTCTACATCATGCCTGCATGGACTCGGCCAGCCTCACCTCATTTTGTTTGTTTCCATGTTGCCTTGAAACTCTGTTATCCAGGTTGGCAGGGAGTGCTCGTGTCGATTGTGTCGATGGGCCCGACGTCGCAGGCACATTCCATACCGAGAGTCCAAGCTGAGACTTGGCAAGAAGTTGATCGCAAGCTGAGAGCTGGTCCAGAGAGTGTCAACACACCTGGGGGTTGATCAAGAGGTCCTGTACATGGGATGATGATTGGGGAGAAGCCACCATAAAAGCGGATATGTCCCACTGATTGGACGATTGCCATGGCCATTTGGGGGCCAGGAATATTGATCAACCCCACCTGGCAGTTGAGACCACTCGATTTTATTGGCAAGAGCTCAGCCGAGAGATGACTCGGGCTGGATTGTTGTGGAACTGTCCCGGTTACACATTCCTTCTCGAACTCGGCCAATGGCATATCGCCTGCGCTACACTCAACCGCTTCACCCAGCATTGTTTGCACAAATCTTGGAAGCACCATTCCGCTTCAGCCCGCAACCACAGAGACAGTTAAACAGTTGGCACCATAGACCGCACCAACAAATAAGGCGAGCTTAGTGGAGATTCAGAGTTGTCTGGTCACCGGGTCCTATGAATCTAATTCTGTGCCCTCTAAAGACAGACAAATTGACATGACTGCCGTGGCGTCCATGGCTCAGGACCTCCCTGTTACAGCATGCCCTGGGCGGGAAGGGCTTCATGGTGATGCTGGCGTGCCTGTCCCCGGCGGACAAGTACTACGAGGAGCTGTATGCGTCGGGGGGTCGAGATACTGTCTGTCGCATGGATCATAGCACGCGTTTGCAGAAATGGGCGCGACGGAGTCCCTTTGGCGCCCCATGGCACGGCTCAATGCGTTGGTGTTGTAACCTACATGGCTGTGGGTCAACACCAATGGGATCCCAGTTGTGGGTGGGGATTGGGATGTTCACAGGGTGTTATTACGCGATTTGACCCATGGCCAATCCCCGTAGTGCCACACCAAAGTAGGGCCACACCTTCGAAACTTTGGTGTTCTGACCAGCTGCCAGTTGAAAGCTGGCACCTTCGAAACTTGCATCTGAAAAGATGCCAGTCGAAAGTTGCTCAGGTCAAAGCTGGTCTGGGGATACTGAGCTGACGGGCACGGCGGGGATTTGTGCAAGCAATGTTTTCTATGATCCATGCAACAGAACGTTGACCCCGATTCATACCACCCCAGGCATGAATCAGGGGTTCTGCAGAGATTTATGTACAGTTGGTATGGCAAACATGTCATACATGCATGGGCATCATACTAGCCCTCTTGGATCACGGAAAAAGGACCCGCGCCTTACATGGTAGCGGAGCAGAGCTCCAGATCCAGGGGAACCCTGTAAGCCCTTGTAAGCCCACAGGGTGGCGAAGGCGAGGTGGCAGACACAGTAAGACCCGTAAGGGCGGTGCGGCATCAGACCCCATTAGGGGGCGGCCTAGGTTAGGTGTGAGTTGCCTTTGCAGCCATGGATGGTGCCCAGCAAGCTGCAGGCACAGGAGTTGGAGCAGGAAGACTGATAGATACCCGAGCACTTGGGAACCTGAGATCATTTTCTGGGAAAGAAGAGGATTGGCCCACATGGCGCTGTGTTGCAAGAGGCTGCCTCAACATGCTGGACACGCGCTACAGAACCCTTTTGGAGGTGAGCGAAGGTACAGCCCACTATTCAGACATCTCATTTGCAGACCTCACTGATGAGAACAAAGATTTGGCTTCAGTACTGTTCAATTTACGTGTGCAATGCGTGGACGGCCGAGCTTTGCAGATCCTCATGAACATCGAGCCTGGAAATGGATTTCAAGCCTGGAAAGCTCTGAAGGAGAATTGTGAACCGAATGTTGGAGATTTGCTGCCTTGCTCATGGGTATGACTAGCCCAGCCTGGGAGAATGTCAAGGAGCCTGACTTGATGCATTGGAAAGTTGGGAAGTGCAAGCGCGCCGCTATGAGGAGCAGTCTAGGGACGTGAAATCTGACACTACCTAGGTGGCCATTATTATGAAACATGCGCCACCTGCTTTGAGAAGGGCTATCAGAACAGCAAGCACAACTTGGCACATCCTATGAGAGGACAAAGAAGTATGCCAGAGACTTTTTGCAGAGTGACCTACCTTTCAGTTCGACAGGCAATACAGCTGCAGAAGATGGTGGGCCGACACCTATGGACGTTGGAGCAGTTGGCAAAGGCAAGGACAAAGGGAAGGACGATGGCAAAGGCAAAGGCAAATGCAAAGGCTACAGCAGCAAGAAGTGCAGCCACTGTGGACTTTGCGGGCACAAGAAGTCACAAATTGGCCCGTGAGAGAAAGGGCAAGGGCAGGTCCAAAGACAAGAGCACCACAGCTGCTGCTACATCTGGAGGAACCGGAGCTGCATGGCCGCAAATGATGAGAGAGTGACTTTGTGGCCAGATGTCATCAGACATCATCCAGGAGTACTGAGAAGGCACAGTAGGGACATGGAGAAGGATAACCTCACCTACTTGCTCTGGAATTCTGGCAGTGATGACCATCTTTGCAAAAGTGATTTTGGAGGCGCTGGCTACATGGAGGAAACCAGCAGGACATTGCGTGGTATCTCAGGTGAAAGCCTGGGCAAGCTCTCCAAGAAGTGCGTGAATTACTTGTCATGAACGTGGCGACCGAGTTCCTTGTGAGTGACTACGCAAGCAAGAATGTCCTCAGTGCAGGCAAGTTGAGAGCGAGAGGATTCACAGTGGTGATGAGCAATGAGGGCAACTACTTGGTGCATCCCAATTTCGCCTAAGATCCCGCTCTTCCTCTACAACAGAGAAGTGCATGAACAGCATCCAGGAGAAGGACGCTTTTGTGGGCGCCCGTGGCAGCCAGGACGACTGGGAGTACGCTGGAGATGGTAACCCTGAGGAGCAGATGGAGTATGAGATGATTGCATTGCCGGATGAGTTCAACCAATCAAGACGAGGCTCATGCGAGAAGAGAAGGAACGCCTTTGAGAGCATGGAGCAAAGTTGCAGCCCGAGCCATGGTGACAAGGACACGCTGGAGAAGGCTGAGGAAAGCAGAGGCCGAGTTGGCAAGGGGCTGCAAGAGACTTCCAAGCGCACCAGAGTGAAATGCAACAGTGATTGAGAGAAGGGACAGATGCTGGACCACCTGCTGTCCCAGCACCCACTGCCTCACACACATCCCTCCAGCCAACTGGTCGAGTTTTGCATTTGAGGTCGCGGAGTGCTCCACAGAAAGCGGACCTGGACAAGAAGCTGGCAGCGAACAGCTTTGTTCTGGCCCACAGTTGGGCCAGAACTGATGCAGAACCAGCAATCAAAGTTGTTCCAAAAAAGGATTGCTGCAGCCTTGGGAGAAGGGAAAGCTCCAGGAGCAGAAGGCATCAGAGTGATCAAAGATTAAGCCCCGAGGTACTCATCACAGACTTTGGGCAACATGGGAGCATTTCAGAAATTGCTCAGGGCAGATGTGCTGACACTTCCCTATGCAGACACACTTCACACAATGTTTGGCCTTGGCTTGTGAGACATTGGCAAGTTTGTGGAGGAACCGCTTTGCTGTGAAGTCTACCATGACGCCTTTGAGCCTACTCATTCCGCTCTGCGAGTGAGCAAGACCAGGACGCCACACACGCGGGAGACAGCAGTGAAAGGCACCACCGCGTGGGAGAAAGGTTTGTTCCAGGGACGCACTGTGACGTCCAACAAGTTCCTCCTGGGCACCAAGGACGGAGTTCTGACGGCAAGGCCTGTGAGGAGATTGGCAGCTGGACAACGTGCAGACAAGGACTTGTTTGACGTGGTGCGTGGAGTTCCGTGGGATGCTGGAACTACGATTGGCCGACCCAAGAAAATCGAGGTCGCAATCGCGGAGGACAAGAATGCAGATGAGGAGCAACAGCAACAGCAGCAGCAAGATGAGCATCTTCAGGATGCGGAGTGCTTGCTGATCAGAGTAACGCACCCATGAACGTCGAGAGTGAGCCTGCGCCGTCAACTCCAGCCAGAAGGACTTGGGCTGCAGATGTTGGAGGAGACCGCTCAGAAGGCAGCCCAAGCAAGAAGCTCAAGGTAGAGATGGCGGAAGGCAACTGGGACAGTGATGATGAGAAGATGGAGCGCTACGGTGTCTGCAAGCCTGTGAAGTGGGAGAAAGGTATGAAGCTGCTGGACGCAGTTTGGGTCAACACACGCAAGCCAGATAAATCTGTCAGGCGCCGCTACTGCGTGAGAGAGTTCAAGAAAGGTGACCCCAGGACGGACGTCTTTGCAGTGGCCTCCAGCACTTCTACGTCAAGAAGGACTACATCTACTTCACAGCGGATGCGGAGAATGCGTTTTGGCAAGTTCCTATCACTTAAATGGATACTTGCTGCAGGACTGGTACGGACGGAGAATTGCCGGACAGGCATTCGTGGAATGGGCCGCCAGCCATGAGGGCAGTGAAGGCATGCAGAGATGTGAAGCAGCGCCGTGGTTCTTTCATGACCCCGTTAAGGACATCAGCATGGAGGTTCATATGGACGACCTCTACCCAAGAAGGCGTGCCATGAGCTCATTAAAAAGGCTCAGGAGAAGATTGTCATGAAAGCGGAGTTCCATGAAGGCGAGTGCGAGTTCAGTCACTTGAAGCGCAATAGGAGGGTGACCAAAGAAGGCATCTTCCTTACTTCCGAGGTCAAAGTACATCAACGACCTGCTGAAGCTCTATGAGATCCTATGCGCAGTCTGAGGTGGATGATGGACAGCCATTTAGACTACTGTTTGTACTTGTCCTATGACAGGGTTGATGTGCAGTATGCAGTGCGGGAGTTGGCCAGACATGAAGCAGCCTACAACTGGAAGTTTGCGCAAGACAAGAAGGCTTTGCAGGTATCTGGCAGACCGTGGAAACTTCTGGATGTGGCTACCAAGAAGTGGTGACATTGAGGAGTTGGACATTTACTCAGACACAGACTGGGCAAGACCCGCAAGTCATGCGCGTGGCATATTCATGGTTGGAAATTGCTTGGTGTATTCCTATGCCAGAAGTCTTCAGATGCTGTGTTTGTCTTCAGCTGAGGCAGAGTTCAATGGAGGAGTTGCAGCATGCAGTGAAGGACTTTTCTTGGTGGAAGTTTTCAGATTCTTCGGCATCAAGCTGGACATGACTGTTTACTTGGACAGCAGTGCGGCCAGGGGGGTCTTCCAGAGGCATAGATGCGGCAGGATCAGACCCCTTTCAAGTCAAGAGTCTGTGGGTTCAGAATGGCCTGCAGAGGAAACTCTTCAACCTGAAGGCCGTGCCTAGTGCAGACAACCTTGCAGATTGTGGCACGAAAGGTTTGCCAACAAAGAGTTTTGTGGAGCTCAGGCAGAAGCTCAATGTGGAACCGTTTCAAGCAGCAACACAGGTGAATGCAGTTCCAACAGTGTGAGCAAGGTTGTGATTGCAGCATTGGTGCTGAGCATGCGGAGGGTAAGACCATCAGGCAAGACGAGGAGGATAGTGGCACAAGTTGGAGTGATGTTTTCATCATCTGTTTGTGTGTGATTGGATTTATGAAGGTTCTGGTGGATTTTAGAACGCGCCGGACTGGTAATGACCCGCGCGCTTTTTTTAATCACGTCTGCATTTCAGCATGTTTAGGCAAATGTCACTTCCGGGTCATTACCAGCTCAGCGCCCCACCAAAGCATGCAGTGACTGAGTTGGAAGCATGCCGCATGCGTTGGTGTCATCAGGTACAGCAGTTGGCAAAGAGAAACACAAGTGGATGTGTCAGGGGAATCATGGCTCGAGGGCAAGGCAAGAGACGGCCCCGGTGCGTGGCATGTCAGTGCGAAGGCCATCGCGTTGACGTTCCCTGCGCCAGGCCTAGTGCCAGCACCTGATGAAGGAAGTGAAGAAAGTGCGAGCCTGCAGCTGGAGCGCGTGGCAGTGGCTCTTGGCCAAAGGCTTCCTGAAAAAGCCTCGGAAGTGCTTGGTGTGTGGTCACGCTGGCTTGGAGGAAGCGGCCCTAGACCCCCGCCCGCGCAAGAGAAAGCTGCAGAGCTTCCTTGCTGTGAGGTGTGGTCAGCGAGCTTGCCGGGCCTACAACAACGTGGTGCACTACAGCGTGTTCAGGGGAGCTCGTCTGAACACGCAAGAGCTCGTGGAAGTGGTCGGAGCTTGCGCCACGTGGGCCGGGCAAGGGGCTCCAGCAGCGAGAAAGCTGGCGCGGGCCACAGGGTTCGGAAAGTGGACCACGGGGTCCGTGGTGAGCACCCTGGCGTTGGAAAGCAAAGCGGGGAAGGTTTCCAGCAACACGGTGAAGCTCAGTGGTGACCTGGAGGGGGACGCCACTTGCTTGAGTTAGTGCTTCATCTCCGGCCGGAACCAGGAGATCAGCCGGATGCGCGCCAAGCGCCCGCCAGCGCAAGGAGTTCCTGAAGTGTACCGGCTGCATGTTCGACTGGCTGGTGTTTGTGTGAGAGGAGGCGGGAATGTTCAACATCGGCAATGGTTCATGCTGAATTCATTTACGCTGTTTTCTTCACACCGGGATGGGAAACCTGTTCTGATGTGACGCGGGCAGGTCCCATGACCCTGGCCTTCCTGCCACCCAAGTTGTGCGAGAAGAGCGCCGTGCCGCCTTGCGAGTCCGTGGCGGAGGTGTTGCAGTCCAAGGCGCTGGACCGCATCGCGAAGCGTAGGCACAGTGTCCTGTTCACGGATGGCGCGAAGGCTTGGCCTAGCTCGTTGGAGCGCCTAGGCATGGATCATGTGACTTCGCAGCAGGTCAGCCACTCGCACAAGGAGTTCATCAAGGTGGTGGACACAGGGCGGCAGCACAGCAGCTTGGCGGGGACAATGAGCGTAGACTCTCGTTGGCGCCAGCTCAAGGAGTGGATCTGTGCTTCCACGAACATCAAACACGGAAAGCAGGTCAACAAGCAGCTGGAGACCTTGGTGTTCGCCTGCCCACGACCTGGGGCGCCTGTGCCGCGAAGAGTAGACCCCGCAGGTGCCAGTGAGAGAGCTTGTGCATTAGGTCATGTGCAGTAGATCATAACGTATCAGAAGTGCCCGGTCAGATGTAACAAAACCCACACGTGTGAGAGAATAGCGTGCTGGCCCGCATTCTCAGTGACATGCAGTCTTGACAATCGCGTACGTGTGGCTCGCGATGGCTGCCTCAGCTTTGTAGTTTTAATGCCATGGATGACAGAGAGCATGCTCATCGACTGTGGAGTCGCTGGGCTTTCCGGGATAGCGCATTGACCTCTGCCGTGGAGTGCGACTTTCCAGTGCCACCGGACGTAGCCATGGAGGAAATAAAGATGTTGCCTGTGTACTACTTGATCAGGGACCAGGACTGCGGGTTCCCTTGAAGGCGTGTTCTTACCATTTGTTGGTATGCTGGAATCAAGAGCTGCGGGTTCCCTTGAACGTGTGTTCTTAGCATTTGTTGGTATGTTGTAATCAAGAGCTGCGGGTTTCCTTGAACGTGTGTTCTTAGCATTTGTTGGTATGCTGGAATCAAGAGCTGCGGGTTCCCTTGAACGTGTGTTCCTACCATTTGTTGGTATGTTGTAATCAAGAGCTGCGGGTTCCCTTGAACGTGTGTTCTTAGCATTTGTTGGTATGCTGGAATCAAGAGCTGCGGGTTTCCTTGAACGTGTGTTCTTACCATTTGTTGGTATGTTGTAATCAAGAGCTGCGGCTTCCCTTGAACGTGTGTTCTTAGCATTTGTTGGTATGTTGGAATCAAGAGCTGCGGGTTTCCTTGAACGTGTGTTCTTACCATTTGTTGGTATGTTGTAATCAAGAGCTGCGGCTTCCCTTGAACGTGTGTTCTTAGCATTTGTTGGTATGTTGGAATCAAGAGCTGCGGGTTTCCTTGAACGTGTGTTCTTACCATTTGTTGGTATGTTGTAATCAAGAGCTGCGGCTTCCCTTGAACGTGTGTTCTTACCATTTGTTGGTATGCTGGAATCAAGAGCTGCGGGTTCCCTTGAACGTGTGTTCTTACCATTTGTTGGTATGTTGTAATCAAGAGCTGCGGGTTCCCTTGAACGTGTGTTCTTAGCATTTGTTGGTATGTTGGAATGAAGAGCTGCGGGTTCCCTTGAACGTGTGTTCTTACCATTTGTTGGTATGTTGTAATCAAGAGCTGCGGGTTCCTTTGAACGTGTGTTCTTAGCATTTGTTGGTATGTTGTAACCAAGAGCTTTAACCATTGCTGCAAGGAAACGCAAGCTCGAGAATGACCTGACATTCCAGGTTGGGCGGAGGAAGTTTTGGGCAAATGGCAGTGGAACCTTGCGGCAGTGCAAGGTTATGTGGACTCTGTGGCAGCTGCCCACGAAGACATGCGTGTGGAGGAGGGTTGCCACGAACAGAAAGCAGCGCCTGTGCGGAAGGCACGAGTGAAGAAAGCGGGGGCCGTCTTGGCCGCGCAGCGCCCCACAAGATGGGGCAGATGTCTGAAATGTCAGAGCGCCAGACGACCCTCGGTGTACAGAAGCGGGTCGCTAGCGGGAGTTCCTGTCTTAGTTTGCAGCCGTCTATTGAGTAAAGCGGCTAAATGCTTTCAACATGCACGGGTCTCAAGGACGCAGCTCCGGAGCTTCCCATTAAGCATTCGAGAACAGCATAAATCTTTGCACACTCGTTTGAAGCGGGGCGGGCGCTTCGAGAACGAAGGATGCATCTTGACGCAAGCTGGATGCTGATGCGGCAAAAGCAGAAGTGCCCCTCTGGGCGGGGTCAGGGGGTGAGCGTGGGCAGGGCAAGAGCATGTTGCTCAACATGTTGTGTGGCGGTGGAGGTGAAGTCGTTGCTGAATCGTGGTAAAGAAGGAAAACGGTGCGGGTCGGTACCAGTCCGGTACGTTTTAGAAGGCATTTGCATGGTGTGGACCTATGTCAACAAGCAGACTGACAAGGTGCATTGCAGGGTCGGAGAGCGAATTCAATGACAACGATGTGCTGTTGAGTGGAAGTGGAGGTGTGATCCATACTGCACCTACAGGCAAAGTCTACCACACCCACAGGAATTGCAGGCGCATCAAGAAGTTGAAGCAGTTGCAGAACCTCAAGGAGTGCAAAGACTGCATAAAGACTGCATTCAGGCAAAGAGGGCTTGAGCATCAACAGCGGGCCCACCATGCCGGCAACCCCGCTGAGGGGGGTGCAGAGAATTATGTACAGTTGGTATGGCAAACATGTCATACATGCATCATCGTACTAGCCCTCTTGGATCAAGGAAAAAGGGCCCGCGCCTTACAGGTTCCCGTGTTCAGTTGGGAGTGGCTCGTGCGTCGAAGGTTTGCAATTCGGCGCTGTTGCCAGGAGAACTTGAGCACCTTGCAGTACGCCGCCCAGGCGACATGTTTGGGTTCGCAGGTTGTTCCTTTTCAGTCGTGAAAAGGTTGGCGAGGAGGCAGGATCGAAAGGGCACCACCCCGTCTATGGGCGGAGGCTTTGCTACGGCTTTGATTTGGCACTCGGGTACTCCAAGGGATGATTTGTGAGAGGCACCGGGGTGGGATGGCATACGTCAGCGCCAGGCCGCTTTAATCAAGAACGAGCCGGTGGTCAACTTGGACCCCAAGGAGCATTTGGTTCCCAGCTTTTGGGCGCGAAAAGAGCCACATCTGATCCAGCAAAAAGCTGTAGACCCCCGAAGGTTGAAAATCCAAGCATCTACCCTCAGAACCTCAGTCACAAAATCCGGTTTAGACAGACGGGAAGGTCCTGACAGTGGGGATGGATCAAGGCCTAATGGTTTTTCCACAACAGCTGAAGATAGGCTCTGGGGGTCCGGGGCGGCCCTGAGGTAAGGTTCCACGAGGGCTCAAACAGCTACCTTCACGCCGCCATGAAGGTGGATGTTTACTTGCCCAGTGGAGATGGTTTTTCCATAGCAGTCTCACCAGCGACACTCATCAGTGAGCTGAAGGCTGCAGCGCAGAAGCACTTCAAGCGCCCCTTGAAGCTCACTTCGAAGGGCCAGCAGCTCGATTTGACGGCCACACTAAGTGAGGCCGGGTTGGGAGCGGGGGACTTGGTGGCTGCGGTTGCGCAGCTGGGCCAACTCGCTGCCTCCTTCAGCGTGTTCGCTTGGCATGGCCATGGAGGCGAGGATGTGACAGGTGCAAGAGCAGCTGAGAAAGAACACGGCGGAGACAGCACTGAGGTGCAAGAGCAGCTAAGCAGCGTCCGGCAAATCCAAGCCACTGCTGGTGGTGCTTTTGCTGCCATTCTTGAATCCGGGGCTGTTATGACCTGGGGTCATCCACAACACGGCGGAGACAGCACTGAGGTGCAAGAGCAGCTAAGCAGCGTCCGGCAAATCCAAGCCAGTGCTGGTGGTGCTTTTGCTGCCATTCTGGAATCCGGGGCTGTTGTGACCTGGGGTAAGACAGAACATGGCGGAGACAGCCGCCAGGCAGCTGAGAAACGTCCGTCACATCCAAGCAACGAACTTTGCATTTGCTGCCATTCTTGAATCCGGGGCTGTTGTACCTGGGGTCATCCAGAACATGGCGGAGACAGTACTGAGGTGCAAGAGCAGCTAAGCAGCGTCCGGCAAATCCAAGTCACTGCTGGTGGTGCTTTTGCTGCCATTCTGGAATCCGGGGCTGTTATGACCTGGGGTCATCCAGAACACGGCGGAGACAGCACTGAGGTGCAAGAGCAGCTAAGCAGCGTCCGGCAAATCCAAGCCAGTGCTGGTGGTGCTTTTGCTGCCATTCTGGAATCTGGGGCTGTTGTGACCTGGGGTAAGACAGAACATGACGGAGACAGCAGCCAGGTGCAAGAGCAGCTGAGAAACGTCCGTCACATACAAGCAACGAACTTTGCATGTGCTGCCATTCTTGAATCTGGGGCTGTTGTACCTGGGGTCATCCAGAACATGGCGGAGACAGCACTGAGGTGCAAGAGCAGCTAAGCAGCGTCCGGCAAATCCAAGCCGGTGGTGCTTTTGCTGCCATTCTGGAATCTGGGGCTGTTGTGACCTGGGGTCATCCAGAACACGGCGGAGACAGCACTGAGGTGCAAGAGCAGCTAAGCAGCGTCCGGCAAATCCAAGCCACTGCTGGTGGTGCTTTTGCTGCCATTCTGGAATCTGGGGCTGTTGTGACCTGGGGTAAGACAGAACATGGCGGAGACAGCAGCCAGGTGCAAGAGCAGCTGAGAAACGTCCGTCACATCCAAGCAACGAACTTTGCATTTGCTGCCATTCTTGAATCCGGGGCTGTTGTACCTGGGGTCATCCAGAACATGGCGGAGATAGCACTGAGGTGCCAGAGCAGCTAAGCAGCGTCCGGCAATTCCAAGCAACTGCTGGTGGTGCTTTTGCTGCAATTATTGAGTCTGGGGCTGTTGTGACCAGGGGTCTATTTTTATGATGGCGGAGACAGCAACCAGATGCAAGCCCAGCTGAAGAACGTTCAGCATGTCCAAGCAACTTGTCGTGCTCTTGCTGCCATTCTTGAATCCGGGGCTGTTGTGCCCTGGGGTCGTCTAGACTACGGCGGAGACAGCGGTGCACTGAACTTGAATCTGGGGCAAATCTGATCAAAAAGCGCTCTGGAAGATGGGAACAACAGATTAGCTCCACAGTTGTTGCTTCAAGTTAGAGACACGAGGGCATTATGCAGATGGAAAGCTCCAATTGAAGATCACCAGTATTTCATGTTGATGTCCTGACCCTCGATGCCTGACAAGCGTCTTTTCGAGGCACCGAACTTCCCTCGATGTCAGGACCAGCTCATCGAGCAGCTCCGCTCACAGCTTTCAGCGGCGCACGAGTACATCCTGCAGCACATGGGCCTCCAGGATAGCGGGTCCCGAGTCGTCTGCGACGGATTTCTCAAATTTGGGGGTGTCGCTTTTTTTTTTTTAGGGAAACCATTTTTTTTGTTTGGTTGTTGTAAAGGGAAACCAACAGGAAAACCGAAATCCGTTTTGGGGAGCCCTCCCCAAAAAAGAAGACGCACCCATTTGACGACAAATCCTTGGGCCCAATATCCTCTCTGTTCAGAATCTGCGGCTGTGACTCAACAACTCCTGTGCTGTTTTGGTACACGGGCGAGCTGAGCTTGGCGCAAGCTTGGATAGGGTCAAACGGTACATTCCTCGAACATGAGTGAGGGAGGGTTGAGTCATAAGGACCAATAGCCCCATCAAAGTGGCGAGCCCCCTTTGTTGCGCAGCCACCTAGATTTCTTCCACACATCCAATTAGTTTCCTGGCAGTCCAACGCGGAAAGTAGCTTTTTGGCACGCGCCCCCAAAATGGAAGTTCACGCGCAGCCAAAAACGGGGGGGGGGGGGGGGGCGGGGGTTGCGGAAGCCGTCGACTTGCCCAGGAGCTGCCGGAAGAGTTGCGGGCGGGCCAGTGCCTGGGCCGGGCCAAGGCGCCTCTTCCCGGTGTAGCACTTCCGTCGCCGACCGCATTGTCGGCCGGGCGATGAATTGGAGGAAATCGCCTCATTGGTCGGCGGACATGAATCTCCACCTGAATTATGTACACCAGAGGCTCCCCCCATCAGAATTCCGCAAAGACGAGCGCTCAGTTTCTGGCCAACGGAGTTTTCAACTGGCTCTATGTGGTCCCCGTGTTTGTTTTTTGGGGCATGGGCCGACGGTTCGTGTAACTCGCCTGCTTGGCAAGCCTGTGTCGCCTGTTGGAAACAGCTGCTCTTTTAAACTTGGCTTTCCCGTATTCATCAACTTGTGAATGTATTTCTCCAGAGCTTGTGGAAGGTGGCGTGATGACGGCCGGATGGATGGCAGATGTCTATACGCCCGCATGCCATGGGCTGCACATGTGAACAATTTTCACGAGGGCGTACCTGCGTTCCAGCAAACAAAAAGTCATGCATCAGCTGCATTCCCTCCATGCGCTGTGCGCCGTGCAGCGGCATGGCACGACAGGAGCGCGCCCCCAGCAGCGCGCCAGAGCGGCGCAGGAGTTGCGCTTTTTCGCTGCATGTCCTTCGTTCAGAATGAGAAATCAACAAGCAGGTGCTGACAAGAGTTGCGATCTTGTTTTCCGGCTGCAGATTTTCTGGATGTGCCGTGTACATGTTGGTTAGTAGCTTTGATTTGGACGAGTTGTTTGAACTTGGCCGAGAGCACGCGCGAGACGGGATTAGCCCAGTCAAAACCCAGAAACTTTCAGGGGTCAAACAGGGCCCCATGAGTCCTCGCGCCACACAGGCGACATGACAGCTCAGAACGCGTGGAGAAGGCGCTCCGGACTACGGCAAGCCGACATTTTAGATTGAGTCGTGGCACAGGCCAAATGCTTTGAGATCATTCCAAGGGCACATTGGTATTTTTCCGAGCGGAGTCGTTCTTGGATGAGTTGCTACATCTACAAGCAACCCAGAACTTGGGTCATGGGAAGCAGCAAGAATGGACCTTATGGTGGGTTTACCATCGAACCAGACATAGGGCTTCCTGTTGCAGCCGCGTGTGGGGTTAGGGTTTTCAGCTTTGGAGGCAGAGTCCTCTCGGCGGCTTCCACCCATCCCCCGGCCGGGCGCTTACCTGGGACTCCGATCGGGTTCGTTTTCGCTGGTGCCGCCGGCCGGTCTCAGAGGAAAACCCAAGAGGCGAGC
Source organism: Effrenium voratum (assembly GCA_963377175.1). Lineage (NCBI taxonomy): Eukaryota > Dinophyceae > Suessiales > Symbiodiniaceae > Effrenium > Effrenium voratum. The sequence continues at coordinate 1,653,469 of CAUJNA010002779.1, read as the reverse complement.
CCAGAGACTCAGCGTTTGTCTTAAAGGCGAACCCCAGAATGTGGTTTCCCTTTCAGCTGCTCAAGCCCCCCCCCCCTCCCCCAAAGAGAAAAACAGGTGAATAGCCTCAAACAAAATGACACCCCCACAAGTGTGGTCCCGGGGTCGCAGCATGTTGCGCCATCGGATGTCAGAAAGAAAGCCCCGTTAGGCGTCCAGCAGACAGCCCGCTGGGCAAGCGGGATGCTCAGTTCGCTGAAGCTGCAAGGATGGTCCAAAGGCCATGCTATTTGGGGCATGCGGGCTGGTCATCAGCTCCCTGATTGTATGAGGTTTACTTGGTGGCTCCCAGCCATCCGGTCCCTTAGCTTTTTAGCCTTTTAGTATTCAAACCCTCTAAAAGTTAAACTTTTGGCAGGGGATCTGAGGGCAGCCCAGTTTAAACAACCAGCATACTGCAAGTTGTCCAGTTGAGGCGCTAGCACTCACCAGGAGCTTTGATCATGGCACGGTATGATACACCACAGGCCCACGATAGGTTGTGGAAGGGTGGAAGGAAGGAAGGAAGGAAGGAAGGAAGGAAGGAAGGAAGGAAGGAAGGAAGGAAGGAAGGAAGGAAGGAAGGAAGGAAGGAAGGAAGGAAGGAAAGCTAGCAGAAAGTAATCAATCCACACGCCGCCATTCACCGGGGCACGGTATCCTTTCGCTTTGCGATTTTTCCCCAATTTTTCCCCAGAGTATGTGAGATGTTGGGCAAAGCTTCCGGGCAGAACTGGAGACACGAGAATGCAGGTCAGAGCCTTTGCCATGGGAGGCCCAAACAGGATGCATCCGTTGAATCGAATTGGGCCGTCCCCTTGGAGCCTGGAGCCTGGAGCCCCGTGGGTCTTTGGCCCAGATCTGCCTCTGCTGCAGAGCTGCGACAGGTGCGATTGAGAACCCTGAGGGCCGGGGGTCGAATGCTCACTGGGAGTGTGCCAAGCTCTTCCAAATGGCTGATCTTGTTTGGTCCAATTTTATCAAATTGTCCGTGGGCACATGAAAGGCAAGAGAGCACGCGACGGAGATCTTTTGTACAGGACCATTTGCGTGTCAGATTGTGTGCTAGGCCGGTTGAGTGTACCGAAATGTTCCATAGAGGTGATAATCCAGTATGAACCGTTTTGAACTGTGGGGCTTAGGACAGCCGCAGCCACAGAAGGTTCTTAAGGGCAACGGTATCTGAAAAGGGGGGCTCAGACACTTTTAGGGGTATGTCCATGTCTCGACACTCTTGGGAGCCAAAAGGGGATGCAGTCCCAACCATAGACCGGTTCGAATCGCAACCCTTTTGACTCCAAACATCCAGACTGTACCAGTTTTTTTGCTTCTGGCGCTGGAACTCTGAGGCTACTGCTAAGTGCACAGCCAGCCCGGAGTGGAAGTCTCCACTTGGAAAGGGGCCTGACATTGGCGAGAGCGTGGTTTGGTACCAGATATTAACCGATTTGGGGGCCCCTATTTTTGAGCCACAGCCATTTGCTACCAGGTAGATTCGACCTTTGGGGACCCTGAGGCTCTGACCAACGGTTCCAGGAGAGTCATGAATCCTACCCGAACCCATTCTCGCTGGTGCGATAGGCAGGGAGTGAGAAGTGGAACGCTTCAAAACCATCCAACTGGCGGTTCCTTTCAGGGAATCCCTGGGTTCGTTCCAACTCATTCCCTACCTATCGCAGCGCGAAAGCGCCTTTCTCAGCGCCTTTCGCGAATGCGCGCGGCAACTTTGTCGCCAGGACGAGCGGCGCGCCCGCCTGCCGCGCACCACGAGCTGGGACTCCAGGCAGGGGGGCCGGGGCCTGGTACATCCAGAAGACATGAAGACAATAGCATAGTGCTGATTGGGGTTCGTGGGTAGAACCTCAAGCGTTTTTTGGTGTCGTTGGTGTTTTGTCTATGGCAGTTTTGGAGATGGCAGCTCGGCGGAGAACTTCAAATGCGATGAGAGGCTCCCCGAAGAAGTCAAAGGACTCAAAGAACTTGAACCAACTGCCGTCTGCACTCACTGCAAGTGTGGGGTGTTATGACCCATCCCTTGTGGCCTGGCTGTCATCCAAGGATAGAGTGCACATTCTGTGAAAAACAGCGGCCGACACCACAAACACCCTCCCCCGCCAGAGCCGCGACGACTGTCCACGGCCAACATTGTTGCTTTTCCTCATTTCTCTGCTTTTTTCTTTTCATGCTGCTTTTCCCTCCCCACTTACCTTCTCGCTACTTATCCCATTCCTTTTTGCTCCATTTTCCGCTTTGCTTTTTCGTTTCGTTTCCTCACTTTTTCTCTGTCTCATTTTTTGTTCTTCTTTAGCTCGAGCGCCTCCGTCATGATATTCGCCTCCGGCCGATTTTCAGCAGTTCCCCAAGAAATGATTGACCTTTGATCCACCTTGTTCCTTTTGGCATTGATCCACGTCTCCGTAGGTTCAGGACACCCTCAATTGGCTCGGTGCTGGGAGTTGTCACCCTATCTTTGTCACAGTTTTGTTTTTTTCTTTCCGTTCGGAGGCTCCAAGCACCGAGCGCTTCACCCCCCGTGGGGTTCGCTTCCTTTTGCCACCCAAGAGATTCCCATTCTTGAGAAGCCGTATCTTAACCATGGGTTAAGGGTTCAACCACTCCAAATGCCAAAGGGCTCTCCTTAGTCGATCGGTTTTCCATGGTCAATACCTCCTTTTTCGGTCTTGGGTGCATGGGGTTGACCAAGATGTTTTGCTCGTATTGAATTTCTTCAGGGCCCAGAAGAGTCGTCGCACGCCAAAACCAAAACCTGAGTGGAGGGTGGGGAACAATCCCAGCCTGTAAATCCTCACCCCGAGTTTTGGGCATGCTGCGGCATGCTGCGGCATGCTCCTCACCGTTTTCGAGGCTCATTAGCTGGGATCCAGCTTTCTTCAGGGTAGGAGGTCCTACGAGAGATGGTTCACGATGAACGACCTTTCATGGCGAAAAAAAGCCATTCAAACAGACCCCCCCCAATTCATATTGACATGTTTCTGTGCCTCAGATTTCTGATTGGCAGCTTGCATATGCCAAGAGGAATCTTCCTGCGCCATGAAGCTGGATGTTCACTTGCTCAATGGAGATGGCTGCTCTATAGAAGTCTCACCGACGTGGTCCATCAGCGAGCTGAAGGCTGCAGCACAGCAGCATTTCAAACGTCGGTTGAAGCTCATTGCGACAGGCCGGCAGCTCGATTCGACAGCCACGCTGTCAGAGGCCGGGTTGCGAGATGGGGACTCAGTGACTGCGGTTGTGCAGCTTGGCAAACTGGCTGCCACAGGCAGCACGTTCGCTTGCTGCCAGGTCGAGGTTGTGACCTGGGGTGATCCGAAAAATGGTGGAGACAGCAGCCAGGTGCAAGAGCATCTGAGGAATGTCCTGCAAATCCAAGCAACTGATGCTGCTTTTGCTGCCATTCTTGAATCTGGGGCTGTAGTGACCTGGGGCCGTCCGGAATACGGCGGAGACAGCAGCCAGGTGCAAGATCAGCTGAGGAGCGTGCAGCACATAAGCAACTGGCGGTGCTGTTGCGGCCATTCTGGAATCTGGGGCTGTTGTGGCCTGGGGTAATCCAGAATATGGCGGAAACAGCAGCCAGGTTCAAGAGCAGCTGAGGAACGTCCAGAGCATCCAAGCAACTGCAGAGGGTGCTTTTGCTGCCATTCTTGAATCTGGAGACAGCAGCCAGGTGCAAGATCAGCTGAGGAACGTGCAACACATCCAAGCAGCTGGTGGTGCTTTTGCGGCCATTCTGGAATCTGGGGCTGTTGTGGCCTGGGGTAATCCAGAATATGGCGGCGACAGCAGCCAGGTTCAAGAGCAGCTGAGGAACGTCCAGAGCATCCAAGCAACTGCAGAGGGTGCTTTTGCTGCCATTCTTGAATCTGGAGCTGTTGTGACTTGGGGTCATCCGGAAATCGGCGGAGACAGCAGCCAGGTGCAAGATCAGCTGAGGAACGTGCAGCACATCCAAGCAACTGGCGGTGCTTTTGCGGCCATTCTGGAATCTGGGGCTGTTGTGGCCTGGGGTAGTCCTGAATATGGTGGAAACAGCAGCCAGGTTCAAGAGCAGCTGAGGAACGTCCAGAGCATCCAAGCAACTGCAGAGGGTGCTTTTGCTGCCTTTCTTGAATCTGGGGCTGTAGTGGCCTGGGGCTGTCCAGGATACGGCAGAGACCCCAGCCAAGTGCAAGAGCAGCTGAGGAACGTCCAGCGCATCGAAGCAACTGACAATGCTTTTGCTGCTATTCTTGAGTCTGGGGCTGTTGTGACCTGGGGTAGTCCAACATATGGCGGCGACAGCAGGCAGGTGCAAGAGCAGCTGAAGAACGTCCAGCACATCCAAGCAACTGACAGAGCTTTTGCCGCCATTCTTGAATCTGGGGCAGTTGTTACCTGGGGTCATTCATACCATGGCGGAGACAGCAGCCAGGTGCAAGAGCAGCTGAGGTTGAACCTGGGGCTGTTGTAACTTTGGCGCAAGTTCGGAGTCTGAAAAGCGTGCTGAAGAGTGCGAACCCCAGAGTTGCTTTCGTCCAAGCTGTTCCGTAGGTTTGTGGGGGTCTGTTGCAATTGTCCAACTTGTCCGATGCCTTAAAGAATCATATATAGTTTTGCCACGATGCAAGTGTTTAACCCCCAGTGTTTCACCCTTCATTGTCCTAGCATACTATGAGACAAGGACACCAACATGCCCCACTATGATCTTGCCCCCCCCCAAAACACAAACAAATAGTAAAGAGTTGGTTCTAGGGATTTGTTTTACATGTTTTCATTTAATAACAGTCTAAGATTTTGACATTTTCAAGGTTCAAATTTCAGACCATTTTTACGCTTTCTGGGGGATAGAATAATTAAATCATATTATAATTAAATAATATGAAATAGCGATTTATTGCTTTGTGTCAGTTTTATTATGTATTCTGTATTCTATTCATAATTGAAATGTGCTTTAAGCTTTTGACATGTCTGCCTACATCATATTTCTTTATTATATCATTACAATAGAAACAATCTACATATTATTCTTCCCGCTTTTCTTTTGATTGCAATTCAGTTTTATGTTCTTTGTAGTATTCTTTATTGTATTGACTTATTTTATCGTTACGTTTTTGTCTATATCTTCGTCTTGATTCTAAACATATGTTACAGTTTTATTTCGTTCTCAAAATTATCAAGTGTCCTACTCATTTTTACATTTAGAGCATTGTTTCGCTTCATCGATCATTTGTTCCTATTACATTAAGGGGTCTTTTCTTTGAAACAATTTCAAGGGTATTTCACAACTTCTTTTTTTTAACAGTTGTTAATTTACGGCCAAACCGTATGTGTTGCCCGCGACCGCCCGGAAGCGGGTCCCCGAGACCTTCAAAAAGCGTGGCAGGCGCAGCAAAAACGCACTTCCGAGCCCCCCGGGCCCCACCCCAGCTCCATGCTCCATACCCCCTTCATGGAGCGCAGCGACTTTGCGTGGTTGTATACTGCTATCATCAACACAACCCTTAACCTAAACCAGAAAAGCCAAGCTCCAAGCAAACCTAAACTCTAGAAACCCTAGAAACCCTAAACCTAAACCCTAAAAACCATAAACCTAACCCCTAAAAACCCTAAACCTAAACCCTAAAAACAAGCCCTAAAAACCTAAAAACCCTGAACACCCTAAACTAAACCCCTCAACCCCAAAACCTAAACCCTCACAACCCAAAACCTAAACCTTACACACCTTAAACCTAAACCCTAAAAACCATAAACCTAAACCCTAAAAACCCTAAACCTAACCCTAAACCTGCCAGCACGATCATACAGCATAACGAGACCTTGTGGGCAACACGTATGTTTTGTGGGTTCATTTACCAGTCTAAGGTTTTGACATTTTCAAGGTTCAGGTTTCAGACCATTTTTAGGCTTTCTGGGGGATAGAGTTGTTCCCTCATAAATCCTTTGAAGTAGCTTTGAACCGCACCACCCTTTACAAATGATGTTGCCTACTGAACCGCACCGCCCGTTACAAATGAGGTGTTGTCTTCAAATGACCCTGACAGCGTTTCAATTACCAGGTGCTTGCGGTTGCCACTTGTGAAAGTTGGGGAAGCTGTCAAAGGAGACACTCAGACATTTGAACCGCAGTGACTTTTTCCAAAGACCAGTCTATACTAAACGCTGTCCCTTGACAACTGTAAACCACCAAACCCACATTTCAACGTTGAACCCAACCCCACACACCAACACGAACCCGCCCCCAAAAAGGACGTAAAGAGAAAATACCTTCTAGTATAGAGTATATGGCAGGGATTTTGAAGCAGGTTATATTGTAGATTATCTAATATCCAATAATGAAGGTCAAATAACACAGGGAATAATAACAAACCATTGAACAAACTAATCATCAACAACAAAGTATACGATTATAACAAAGACAACCCATTATCAACAACACTTCAAACCAAACTCAATCAAGTCAGCACCACACAAGGTTTTAACAGATTTCAGCTTCTTTCAAAAATAAAAACACATCAAACGAGGCATTAAAACAATCCACAAATACAGGATTAGAGCAGGAGCAAAAACATCAGAGACATTTTCAGCATTGAAACGATACGCCAACACATATTTAATATCTAACATACCATTCAAGGGATACAAAGGATTAACATATCTGAAATGGCAAGAACAAAAAACTAACAGAGTTTTTTTACAAGAAGCGAAGTCAATGAAAATAATTATATATTGATGGTGGTGCTATTTTTGATAAAGTTAATGTAGGTGGTGATGACTCGGAAACCGTTGTCAGTGCATCGAACACGCTTGGATTATCTACCGAAGACGAACATAATGAACAAATAAGTATCAACATGAGAAGCAGGAGATACAACATGTAAAATATTACTGACTTAAAAAAGGCACTTGACAACATGCCTAAAGACATTCAGAATTGAGAATTGGCAAAGTAAAAAATGAAAAAAAGAAAACGCATCCAGTACGATAAATACAATCCAAACAGAGCAGCAGAATATATGGAACTACCAGAATGGATTTCAAAGGAAAAACGTGTATCAATATCAAAAACGAAGATGAGTTGTGTTTCAAGTACTCTGCTTTATGTACATTTTATGACTCTTGTTTGCTTTAGCTTGGCTATCTATGAGGGTATTCGAGGCATGGGTTCAACGCATGTCATGCCAGGAAGTCTCATGCGTCACGGGTTCCTGCATTTCCTTTGAAGGCCGAGGTCCAGCGAATGTGCGGATTTGGGGGGAAATATGTGGAACCTACCCCTGCCCCGTTTGTTTTTTCGTGTCAGACATACCGCACTTTGGGTTTAATGTTGACCCAGGATTAATAAACCCGTCCCATTAGAAAGGGGGATCCGGGGTTCACACTAACCCGCACTTTGGGGGTAAACGGTCCACCCGACTCGCCAGGCGCGAGCCACGGGACCTGCACTCGCAGCTGAAGGCCTCGTTTCGCGGTCTCGAGGGTGGATGACCCCGCGGTTTTGGGAATTCCGACGAAGCGAGGTGACCTAAGAGTTGCCCCAAAAGAGCGCTTGAAAGAAGGGTGGGTGGGTGAATGCCTTCGCGCACTTTCTCGGAGGGTCCAGGGTGCATATATGATATACTGCTATGGGTCATACATACAAGTCAGGTGGTCACGAGTCCTGTACAACCCGGGTTGAGGTGAGGGTTAGGCAGTTTAGGGTTTCGGGTCGGATCAGGTTTGTTTATAGTTGGCCAGAATCGGGTAGGTTTTAGGGCTGGTTTAGGGTTTGGGTTGGATCGGGTTGGGTTGCCAGGGGTGGGCTGGTGGGAAGGTGACAGCAACACAGCACACAGGACCATGTGGGTGTGTCTTAAAATAGGTAGGGGACCCAACAAGTTATGTTTTGTCTTTGGTTTCCCTTGCAAACAACACAAACTAAAAAAGGCACCCATGTCTGTAACATAACCATACTATTATGTATATGGTACTGTTTTTGCATGGCTTCTCAAGCAAGGGATACTCTCTTGTGCAAAGCACCATAATGATACGCAAACAGATATGTCCGGGTACCGAAGGCTGTTCCGCCACGGGCGCCTGCCGCATTGTTGAGACATGACGGAATGACTCGCGTGTGATAGGGGACCCTTTGATAAGCATCACTAGGTGGGGAATCATATCCACCAACCACTTTGGAGGTGGTGCCCTATTGAAATTCATACCCACCCTGACCAATCATTGCCGCGTAATCCGAGCAACTACGAAAGCACGTTAAACATATACTTGAAGGATTTGGTTTGGTGTTGGGATTGACCCCTCCATGTAGAGCGCCAGTTTGAACATCTCCGACTGCAAGAGGAGTTTGAGAACACACCAATCATATGGGAATTGGCGTTTATGGGAAAGGGATCTTCCTTTCCACTTTGAGCGCCAGTTTAAACATCAGCTGGATTTTAGGCATTTGGGGATTCAAAGCGTTGAGCTGTAAAACCGTAGGAATTCATGTTTGGCTTTTGGCCGTGAGTAGATGCATCTCAGAGAGGGGTTAACGGGCTTGTAGATCCTCACTGACCCGGAGTTGAGCGGAGGTCTCCTCCAAGATTCATAGCACATACATATATATATATATATATATACATATACAGTATATATATATATATAGATACATATAGATAATATATATATATATACATATATACAAACATAAATATATGTATATATATATATATATATAAACAATTCTGAACAAGAGGCGCTCTCTTTTTTTGTTTTCCTATGTGGTGTCCCCAAGTTTTCGGCGGGCCCATTGCTTTCGAGCTTCGCCGAGGACGCGGAGGCGCAGACGCGGCAGCTGGAAGAGCAGCTGCTGGCGGCGCGCCGGGCCAAGGCGCGCTGGGAGGTCGGCGGACCTGGTCGGGTGGCGCGTTTGGCGTGCCGAGGTGGGTATGGGTCAAAGCTAAACCACCGGGGGACCGCAGGTTTTAGCCGATTCTCCACCAGGATTTCATTCTGGGTACCTATTTTTGACCCACATCCAGGTCTGCATACCCAAAAGGAGAGAAGACGAGTCGTGCAACATCAAGGAGCCAGTAAGCCGAGTGAAGAGGTGGGCGCCAAGAGAGGCTGCGTAGGGGAAGCAAGGGAGGGCCTTCATGGAAAGGATCTTCGAGACAACTCGGACAAAGATCATGAACAGGAGAGCAGGCCTGCCAGTTTATCATTGGGTGTGTGGTGAAGTTTGCGGTCAAGGAAAGCCAACAAGGAAGGAATTAGGCATTTGCAGAGTCCCCATTTCAGAGAACTCCCATCTCTGTATTCAGCGTCGATTGCAACCTTGTGCTGTTGCTTCACGGAGACACCTCTCCATCAAAGATAGGAGAGAGGGATGGGAATGGAGAAGAGAAAGATATGGCAAAGAGATGGCTGGCCTCATCCACTGGCCAGCGGGTGACATCTCTTTCATCTCCCATGCCTCTCACCACCCTTTCCCTGTCGGTTGGTGAGGATGGGAGATAGAGATGAGAATAAAGTGACTCCTCCGGCATTTCCAAGAGCCGGGTCATGATTACCTCGTCCTTCGTCCCACGACCTGAAGCGGTGGCTGAGGATAGAGGGATAAGAGAAAGGACGGGGTAAGAGATGGAGATGTTAGGAAAGGAATGACTGTTGGGTCTAAAAGCTATATTTCTTTCATCTACAAATGAGACCCAACAGAGAAAGAATAAAGAGAGGAAAGAGATAATGGGAAATGAATGACACAGAGAATTTGGAGATGAAATAGTCTTTGTTCTAATGCTTTCTTATCTTTGTCTTTATTAGAAGATTTTAATTGAAGAACAGTAAATAATAAACTCTAATAAAAGCATCTCATAATCCAAACAAGATAGAAAAGGAAAAGAAATGTAAAAGAGATGACCAATAGCTGTAAAATGCTTCTTTGAGGATTTAATGATAGACACAGAAAGATAAGATAATAATAGCTTTTATGCAAAATATTTGTCTTTTTGGTTTCATATTGTTATTTCTTTCATGATATCTTCGTTCATAATAAAATAGCTCCAGAAACACAAATAAAAGACCAACATGAATTATTATAAAGATGACACAAGAACTACAAAATGATGGCATCTTTTCCAAATTAAGAGATGAAGAGATACAATATGATGCCATCTCATCTCATTTACTTTCATCTCCAAACACATCCAAAATAATAAAATAAATCCAACTAAAAAGCAGACCTTGCCGGCGCCCATGCGGTGGGTTGTCGGCAAACGAGACAGACACTTTGTTGTCGTTGTCGTGGTCTTGGTTGTCGTTGTCGCCGTTGCATTGTTGCTGCTGTTGATTTTTTGATGTGTTGCTGTTGTTGCTGTTGTTGCTGTGGATGTTGCTGTGGCTGTGGCTGTTGCAGTTGTTGTTTTTGTTGCGTGGTTGTGTTTTTTTGTTGTTTGTTGCTTGTTGCGTTTTGTTTGTTGTTTATTGTTGTGGTGCAGGGGCTGGGGCTGGGGCTGGTGCTGGTGCTGGTGCTGGTGCTGGTGCTGGTGCTGGTGGTGGTTGTTGCTGCTGCCTTTGCCATTGCCCCCTTTGATGTTTCGTACGACGTTTGCATGCTGGATGCTTTGACTGCAGGCAACTTTCGGTACGTGCGTTTTTCTGCAGGCCGAAAATGGGCGGGCCAAAATGGAGAGGCCTGGGGGCGGACTGCCTACATGGGATTCCCAGACGAATAAACCCTTGGTTGAGATTCGGGGGGTCTTCCTATTTTAGTGGGAATCGGGATCACTTTATTGGTGGCACCCCCTATTAGCAGGAGCCTACTAATTCGGGGTTGCCATTACATGGGCTGTGGCCATGGTCGTCGGGGTGCGAGCGCGGCATAGACTCCGTGCGAGCTAGGTGGCCCGCGAGCCATAGGATATCAGCAGCTTGCCTCGCAAATGGCATATCAACCAAGGCCATGATTCATAGACCAGATATCCTGCCGATATGAGAAGTCTCAGAATCTGGATCCGCTTGTGTGACGCCACGCCTCAGCGTTGTATCCACTTACGCCAAGATCACACCATCAGAAACTGGGTTTTGATCAACATGTTTGAAAGGAAGAGGTTTAATAGGGAAACACCTCACAAGTGGTTGGCAGACATGAATCCCCACCTAGATGATCAAAGGGTGCCCTATTAAAATTCCGACCAAAAGGTAAGCTTTGGCATGTTGTTTCTGCCATACCGGTTCTGTTTTGAGTCAATCCATGTTTTACATGGGGCTGGTTGGAGGGTTTTTGGGGCAGGTTCCGAAGTTTCGAATCTGACGACCTGTTTCTGCAAGAGTGTTGCCTTCGAATTAAGAAATCTTCCTTTTGATAGGGGGTGGTCCCCCTCCAAAAGTGATGACCCCCCACTAAAGACCCCCCCCATCAATCAACCAGGGTTCATGAATCCAGGGTTCGCATTGCTAGTTTGGGATGCCTTTTTGCCCACCCAGTTGATTTGGCTGATGAATTCGATTCCCACGAGGCCGGCGTCCCCGCTCAGTGAGGATGCGCTTGCAAAATGGAGTCAAGTGCTGCGAGACGAAAACAGGGCGCTCATCCGGAGGTTCTCATGCTTCTGTTTTGGGGGATGGTTCAAAGAGGGTGAGTTTCCTTTTTGTGAGTTTTGTCTTTTGGTGGGGTTAGGTTCAATCACCCTCTGGGGCCATGTCAAGTGAGTTTCCTTTTGGTAAGGCGAGGTTTGGGAGAAAGTATCGGAACCCTGTCCGAGGTTGGACCAACGGCCCGTGTTGGTGTCAGCTGCTTCTGAAATAGGGAGCTGGCGTTTTCTGGTGGTTTGCAGTAATTTTTTCGACACACTCACGTGCTTAATACTTAATTTGCACTTGGCAACACAATGTCATCGGTTCATGAAACAAGAGGCACGGGAGAGGACATTGGTGTTCCCCAAAATGTGGGCACATCCAACTAGTGGGTTTTTCTCAGTTTCACATAGAAAAGAAGCAGCTCATTTTTTGGAGGCAAGTGCTTCGTAGGGATACTGAGCCGCGGGAATTATGTTTGTTATGGGATCCAACATGATATGGGTGCGTGTGTCTGTGTGTGTGTGTGTTTGTCACAATTGGGAGACCCCTAAAATAGTGGTTTTCCCTCCAAAAGAGGGTACCAACTCAACCCCCCCCCCCCCCTTGTAGCTTGACTTTCTTCGCCTCCTCTCCGTTTGGAAGGTGGTGACCTGGTACTGCTGGTGCTATGCCTACTTGTGGAGGGGGCCTCGATTCGAGCAGCGGGCAGCTCTGGGGTCAATGTGTCGGAGCACAGCTCATTGGAGATTTCCCACCAACTAACATATGGCTGTGGCTCAAATAGACGTACCAAAATGGCCCCCTTGGTACATGGAACTAAAACCTGCGTAGCCCCAGCTCTTGAATTTTGAGCCACACCCATATAACCTGACGTCAGGTCCTGGTCCCTTTAACAGTCAGGTTCCGGCTAGTTGGCGGGAGATGGTTGGGCTTGAAACTGTCAAGCTGCAGGTGAGCTCCTTCAATCACTATTTTAGGACCCGACCGAGTGGAGCCCCTGGTTACAAAAGGGGCACCGGTGCCTTCCTTTGCTCCAGCCTTAGGCGATTCTATGTCTGAACATTGGAGGCAAGAGTTGCCATGGGAACGGCTCGCGTGAAGCGTACCATCTGCGGGCAATAGTCCTAAGTTCATTGAGGACAACATGGGCCCACCCTAGGTAAGGGCAACCATTTCCTCAAAACATTTGAGGCGGTTCTACCTAGTTTCACGGGGCTTGCAGTGACATACAAAGCTTTATAACCATTTGTAGCACCTTGTAGTGATACTAATGATTAGTACAGCTACAAGGTAGTAAATATGGTTATAAAGCTCTATATGTAACTTATATGATATGTAAACCTTTGCCATGTTGGAGCCAGATGTCACCGGCAACAGGCGCATGGCAAAGTGGTTGGCTTAGGAACCAGCCCGTGGAGTCTGAGAAGCTCGAAGAGTTGCTGGAGCTGGCCTGGCACCCCGAGTGATACCCGGTTTAGCTCATTTGGATCGTTTGTTTTCCCCCAGCTGAAAGCTATGGGGTCTCTCAGGGCCAGCTTTCAGGGAGGGTTCAAAGGAGGCTTTCGGGCTCCGACAGCGGAGGGTTGGAAGTCCCGCTTGGACCCTGGAGCCGCGCACCGCAAGGTTCCACGCACCGCAAGGGACCTTGCGCCATTCCGCGCTCGAGGCCGAGCAGCTTATGGACCTGTCTTTCCAGTCGATGGAGCTTCAAGGCTGGCACGGAGTTTTGGCCACGGCTGCGAGGTTTATTGGATTTTATTGGGGCCAAAGTGGCTGACATATATATATATATATGTATATGTGTGTCAAACATATATACATACATACATGCCATGTATGTAATTGTATGTGTATATAACATATATATATATATACATAGAAAATATTGAGCGCCAAAGCGGCACGGCGCTCTCACACACACACACACACAGCTGAAACTTTCCATGACTTTGGTCCAGGCAGCTTCTTGCCTAAGCTTTGGAGCTTGAACCCTGTAGCCACGTGGTGCTTGTGAGCTGTGCAGGCAGGCAACCCAGCATAGATGTGATGCGGAAGTGCCGCTGAGAGGCGTCCTGACGGAGAACCTCAGCAACCCAAATGCTACAGCTAGGCCCCGGTTGCGCAGTCGCCGCAGCAACATAAGCCATTCGGTCGGTTTGTCTTGTGGCAGAAGTTGGGATAGGAAGATTCCTGGGGCTGGGTCTCGCCAGCTTTGTCTTCTGAACCTCTCTGCCTGTGTGGACTCCCGTGCTTCTATGCTGTGAGTTGTTCGTTGGGACCCCCTCCCCCCCGCAAAAGTGGGTGGGCCATCAATCCTAAATGCTAACGTGTCCACACTGGGACCCATTTTTGAGATGGGTTTTGCCACGAGCGCCACTGCCGTCCAGGCAGTCCCTGAAGCTACTGTCGGTGCTGGCGCGCTTCTCGCATTTCCCTCCGGAGTTCAAGGTGCGGCTCTGCTTGTCTGTAGCAATTGACATCTTTCGAGGTACCCCTCAAAAGAGGCGGACATGAGGGGTAATCCCAATTTTGGTGGATTCATTTGGTGGACATTAAACTTAGTTACCCCACCAAATTTTGATGTCCAGAAAGTCTCTAATCATAGCCATAAATGGGACAAGCAGGCCGCCGCGCGAAAAGACACATCTGGGGAGTGCAGATAAGGATGTTGTTTAGGCCCGGCTCCAGGCAAGCTGCCGACGTGCCTTAGGCCCCCTGCATGCCTCTGCTATTCATGCTAAAATCCTGCTGTCCCAATATGGTGTGATCACTCTTGGCAATGTTTCTGAAAGAGGAGGTTTATTTGGGCACTGTATGACGATTACTTCATCTAGCTACCAGAGTCTATCTTACCGATTGAGAGATGTAATTGTGCTGCTCGCCCATTTCATGTTTGCAGATGCACAATTCAGCAACTCTCCTTTGCACCTTCATCGGAGCACGGCTTCCGTTGCACCAGCGGTTTGGTGCAATTAACAAGTTTGGCGGGGGTGGCTTGAATGCTACTTCGGGTTCCAAGTGCCCAACCAACACACGTCTGACCATTCCAACGTGGTAGTCTCTTAGACTCGCTCCGACCGAGTCTCCACACTGCCAGACATCTGAAGACCAAAGTAGCGCGTTCAGCTGCGTGTTCTGCCTGCGCTCGCGCACCTGGCTCTCTGAAGCTCCGATCTCCTGCCTTGACCACGAAGCTATGCTTCAATGCTCGACGCCACATCCAACCACGCGCGCGCGCAGAAAGATCAAGTGGGCTTCAGCAGTGGCGATCATTCAGAGAGTTCCGCTCACAGCTTCGAATGGGAAAATTATTTCAAGATGGCGATTCCCCTCAGATGACGCGCGTTCGCATGGAGTAAATGAACATGAGGCCTTGCTTGGTGCATTCCTTAATGCTTTTTTTGCGGGGCTGCAAGCAAAGCCTAGCCCAGACTGGCTGAAAATTGAGGGCCCTTGGGCTGGCTTTAGCAAGATTCTCTTCCCAACTGCAAATTGAGGACCATCTGGCTTTTGAGCCACAGCACCCAACACGCACTTAGGTGTCAAGCAGACTGGGACCCCCCAACACTCGCCACGTGACGGCACTCGTGTCCACCAGGTGTGTTTTTCAGGGTTTGAGGATACACTCCTGGGGTTTTATGCGAAACCCAAAAGCCTACAAATTTTAACAGGGCACCACCTGCAAAGTGGTTGAATCCTTCCCAACATGATGTCCACCAAGAAAGCCCCCCCCCCACAGAAAAACACATCATACCAAGAAGAAGCGATGGCAAGGGGATGTTCTGGGGTCATGGCAAGCCATTCGTTTCATCGACCACCAAGCCCGGCATCAAGCCGCCAGGAGAGCTGTGCCCGGGTGTGCTCTGGGCCGGAGAGCTCAGTGTGGCGATTTTTTCTCCCGGGTTTCACAAGAAGCGGCGTGCTTTCACAAGGACAGGACAATGGCGTCGAGATCCATTTTTGGTAGGGGTCCCCCGGTTTTGTTTGGCACTTGGTCACTCAGTCGCTTGGGGTCAGCGGGAGGCAGGAAGCTGAGGGATTTCGAGCATCCATGTTTGCGGCTCCAATGGAAAGAAACCATGCAAGCACGGCACACCTTTTGCCCAGTTGCCATAGTTGGGTTCTTGCGACGCGATCGCCGGATGGAGATGGTGACGTTGTCCTTTCAACCGGAGTCCCACTTCCGATTCCCCCCCCCTTGTTCCCCACTTTCTCCGCTCCAAACAGCCACATCCCACATGAATCAGGTGGGTTCTGGGTATGGGTCAAAATTAACCCACCAGGAATTGGACCGCAGGTTGTAGTCATTGTTTACATTTACCCAAAATGGGTTCCATTTTGGGGTTACCCTATTTTTGACCACCCATCTGAATACCCACTCAGAAGAACCCGTCCAGCACGAGCCCTTCGATTCACAGTCTTCGAGGCAGCGCGAGTCGGACCTCACCTCCCTGAGCAATGAGGAGCTGGTGAACGCGACTGGGGGCCCAAGGAGTTTGCAAACAAACTTGGCCATTTTAGCAGGTGCTTCGGTGCCTACTTGTTTTTTGGGGGTAGTATGGCCTGTAGAAACCTCCATGGTGCTACCTTACCAAAAGTCAACGGGCTTTGGTCGCTCACACGACACGGTTGCCTTTTGGATGGGCTAAGCTGAATGACACAGCCAAACCAACCATTTTCTGAAGTGCTCTGACAGAAGGTTCCCATGGATCGCATTTGGTGTCTTAAAATCGGGGTTGTTTCCTTTGAGCTTTCCTTCACCACCCCGAAGGGTATCGACTCCAAAGGACACCACCCATTTGTGGCTGCTATCTCCGGATCCGAGGTTCAACATCCACCTTTGCGCAGTCTTTGACGGCCCCGCTGCTCTCAAGCATTGGTTCACTGAGGACGACAGCGTGAGCCTCAGAGCGAACGGAAGTGCAAAGCAGATCGGTTGGCTATGAATTTGAGGGGGGACCACTTCACAAGTGGTTGGTGGACATGATTTTTTACCTGAATGATGTCCATTACAGGGTCCCTAGTCAAAAACTCATGCCGCCTGATCAAACGGATGTCAAACTGTTGACACAGCACAGGGAAACAGCAAGATTGGTTATCTTGGCATACCCCCAAAACACGCGCTTGCATTACCAGTGTTACCTGACCTTAACATTTTGATTTTTGGTTTCCCAACTTTGTTGCAGGTCTAAGTCTGGTCAGCAGAATAAAAATGCCTCGCGTTTGCGAGGCATGAAGCTCTTCTTCCAGGCCGATGCCTCAGTCCTGACTCCGGCCGATGCTGCGGCTCCCTGAAGTGCGAATCTTGTTTAAGCGCTTGACCCCTTTCTGGAGAGATCCCATGACCATCCCACTTGGACTCTGGCGGACTGGGCGGAACGAAGGTGCACACCTCGCAGAAGTGGTACCAGAAACAGGACTTCTACCGGTCAATGCTCGGTGCTCAGTTTCCGGTGTCCCCGTGTTTTGCCAGTCGGGCTTGGGGCCTTGCTGTTAAACCTGAGACAGACAGTCTGGCTCACTGGCCGTGTTCAGAGTCACAGGAATGCCACGACTTTGCTACCAGAGAGCAGAAGGACGTTCATCGTTGGTGATTTGGTGTTCCCGTGGGGTGAGTCGCATTGTGTCGCCTGTTGTTCATGAAGCTCCACAGAGACGTTGGGGGAGGGTGTTTGACCAGCTTGTCTGCATGTAGGAAGCAAGTCAGCATTTGCATCCTCGCGCAACAGACAGAGAAACATCAACCAATCGTCCATACGAATGGTCTGGCCCCCTGTGTGGGGGAAATTGGTTGCCCAGTGCGCCCACATGAACCATGGACTATTCGCTAATCACCTTTTCCGATTTTCCTCCCAGCTTTTGTCGAGTGCTAGGTTCCGGCAGAGCGATGCATTCATGACGTTGAGGCGCAGGAAGCCAGGGATCTGATAACCCCGGAAGCCAGGGACCCCATTGATGAAGATCCAACCCGGGCTCATTGGTTTTGGTTGTTTCTAGGGGAGTCAAAGTCAGACCATGGAATCGGTTGTTTCCCTTTAACCCATCTCGTGGGTGACTTTTGGAAAAAACATGACAAGCCAGTCAAAGCAAAGGTGGCCCGCAGGATGGCCAATGGTACGTGTGGGCCAAGGGCACCACGCTTTGCGGGTCAAAGATGGCACCTGGATAGGCACCCCCCCGGTATGCACCCGTTGTGCGTGTGATTAGCTACCATCGGATAGGCCGTAGATCCGAATGGGGTGTATGCTTCTGGATGTGGGGTTTGGGTATGGCTCAAAAGGAAAGGATCCGCCTTTCTTAAAGCTTCGCTGCAAATGGGTTGGCACCGTTGTCTTTGCCCACGAATCGAGTGAGGTTGAGAAGCCATTCAGCAAGTTGTTCCCTCCCCTCAATTTGTTTCAGGTTTGTGTTTGGCAACTTGCAAGCCCGTGAAGGACTCTTCCCTCGCCATGAAGGTGGCTGTTCACTTGCCCAGCGGAGATGGGTTCTCCGTAGAAGTCTCACCGGCTACCCCCATCAGCCAGCTGAAGGCAGCAGCGCAGCAGCATTTCCAGCGCCGTTTGAAGCTCACTGCCAAAGGCCGTCAACTTGATTTGACGGCCACGCTGAGCGAGGCTGGATTGCGAGATGGAGACGTGGTGGCTGCAGTTGTGCAGCTTGGCAAACTGGCTGCCACTGAACAGGTACTGGCCTGGCATGCCCACGGGGGCGAGGTTGTGACTTGGGGTGATCCAGAAAGTGGTGGGGACAGCAGCCAGGTGCAAGAGCAGCTGTCGAACGTTCAGAATATTCAAGCAACTAGCTGTGCTTTTGCTGCCATTCTTGAATCTGGAGCGGTTGTGAGCTGGGGTCATGCAGACACGGGCGGAGACAGCAGCCAGGTGCAAGAGCAGCTGAGGAACGTTCAGCACATCCAAGCGACTATGAGCGCTTTTGCAGCCATTCTGGAATCTGGGGCTGTTGTGACCTGGGGTGATCCGGAATCTGGTGGGGACAGCACTCAGGTGCAAGAGCAGCTCAGGAACGTCCGGCACATCCAAGCAACCTACTGTGCTTTGGCAGCCATTCTTGAATCTGGGGCAGTCGTGACCTGGGGTCATCCAGACTGGGGCGGAGACAGCACTCAGGTGCAAGAGCAGCTCAGCAACGTCCGGCACATCCAAGCAACCTACTGTGCTTTCGCAGCCATTCTTGAATCTGGGGCAGTCGTGACCTGGGGTCATCCAGACTGGGGCGGAGAGAGCGGCCAGGTGCAAGAGCAGCTGAGGAACGTCCGGCACATCCAAGCAACCAAGTTTGCTTTTGCTGCTATTCTTGAATCTGGGGCAGTCGTGACCTGGGGGCATCCGGAACTCGGCGGAGACAGCAGCCAGGTGCAAGAGCAGCTGAGGAATGTTCAGTACATCCAAGCAACTGCCAAAGCTTTTGCAGCCATTCTTGAATCTGGAGCTGTTGTGACCTGGGGTGATCCAGGCTGGGGCGGAGACAGCAGCCAGGTGCAAGAGCAGCTGTCGAACGTTCAGCACATCCAAGCAACTGCTTGTGGTGCCTGTGCAGCCATTCTTGAATCTGGAGCTGTTGTGACCTGGGGTGATCCGGAATCTGGTGGGGACAGCACTCAGGTGCAACAGCAGCTGAGGAACGTTCAGCACATGCAAGCAACTGAAAGTGCTTTTGCTGCCATTCTTGAAACTGGTGCTGTTGTGACCTGGGGTAATCCAGAAGAAGGCGGGGACAGCAGCCAGGTGCAACAGCAGCTAAGCAACGTCCGGCAAATCCAAGCAACTGCTGGTGGTGCTTTTGCTGCCATTCTTGAATCTGGGGCTGTTTTGACCTGGGGTCATCCAAAACATGGCGGAGACAGCAGCCAGGTGCAAGAGCAGCTGAGCTTGGAATCGGGTGCAACGCCGCACTGGGAATTTAGAGGTGAGTGGTGAGAAACAGTGAATTTTCATCATTCGCCACGATTTGAGCATGACATGCTGTGTCAGGGAACCCCATTTACAATGATTCCCGAGGAGTCCGTGTTGTATTTGCAAGTCTGAACGGTGCCTTGTGGGTTCCAACTCACTGGATTTGTCCAACTCGCTGTCTGCTTACCTCCGATCCAGAAAATGTGTCCTTTCGAAACGTGTCCGGCGAGGTCTTCCCCTTCTAGTTTCCTTGAACCGCCAAGAGTTGTGTGGTTCATTTTTTTTGGACACATATCCTAGGGGAATCCGCCCGACGGACACAATTAAGGCCGGGCTCGTGGTCTCTAAACATCCGAGAAGGCTCGACATTTTCTTGCTTCCTTGCTTCCTTTTTAGTTTGACCTAGAATATTGAACTTTTCGGACAACAAAGTGTCCTTACCCACCAAACCTCAAGCTTTTCTGTTGCGCAGGGGGCAATAGACGTTCGGTCTGTTCAGGTTGACTTGAATTGGTGGTTTGGATTGGTGGTTTGGATTGGCGACAAGCCTGGTCTCCTTTGGAGGGTAAATGTGGGTTTCACCCCAACCTCCAATCCACAAAGCCAAAACCCCAAATAGGGGGAAGCTTTATCCAGTTTGTTTTTTCATGTCGGCACCCGAAACGGTCCTCGCAAGGGATGCTGCGGAGAAGGAGGGGCTGGACCTGCGCACCAGTGATGCCGGCGAGGCGGAAGTCACCCTTGGGTTTTGCCGGAAGAATTGGCATACATGGGTCGTACCTGTTTTGGGGTTGGTGTTTGTCGGAGAACCGAGGGACATCCTTTTTGGCGGTCCGCCCGAAAAGGATAGGGGATAGGGTGAAGCTGGGCCAAGCGGCCCAAGGTGAGGATATCTCTTTCGTGAAACTTTTACTTCATGCAGATGACTCTCTGCATTGGACATCGTTTTCGAGCCCACCACAAAGCCGGACCCAGGTCAGATACAACAAACAAGGAATCGTCGCACTCACCATTCGCATATCTGACGGTTCCAGGCGAAATCTATTTTGCAGCACCTAAGAAATCCTGGAATGTAAGGGTGGATCGCCATGACCGGCAGCACACCTGATGAGCATGTGTGGGGTCTCTGCCCTGGCAGGTTTATCACCTCGAGTTTGTTTCCCGGGATGCCAAGGACGTGCTGCCAGGGGGGGTCCATCGCATCGCAGGTTTTAAAGGTTTCCGCAGGCGAGCTTTCTTTCACAGCTTCTCGTTGTGTTGATCACAAGGACTGTGCCGTGATCGAACATTTAGATTACAAGCACGTTTTGACCACGGCTCGACAGAGTTTCTTGGTGTTGCAAGATATCAGGTTTGCAGATTCCTGTGTTTGAGGACGATGGAAGTTTGCAGAAGGCCAAACTTGGACGATTGCACGCCAGCAGTGGGCTTCGGTGTCTTTCTCCCCAGAATGATAGCAGGATGCTGCGGTTTTTAGGGTGCAGCAATTGGAACTTTCCCGGAAGGGACTGCGCCAAGCCGTAGCCAACCGGAAATCCGCAAGGATCTCCACGGCATCAACGATTGTGGTTTCTTGTCCCAGAAAGCCAACGAAAGCAGTATCTGGCCAGTCACTCAGGAGCGCTTGGCGAACCTTTCAGAGCAGCCTCCGCTGGCCGTGATTTGCATTACCAACAAGGCGCGGCACGGGTTTGCGCAAAAGGGACATGAAGTGCCTGTCACCTTGCAGGTTTGCGTTCAAAGTGAGCAACTGCGCCAACCTTCTGCCCGGAAGCTGTTGGATTTGACTAGGAGCAGCTGCGCTGGTATGTGCCAATCACTGAGGCGGGCGAGGCGGGGCTGTGACATGAGCTATTCTGATCATGAGCTATTCTGATATGAGCTGGTACTTCCCTTTGCCCTGGGAAGGTTCATGACTCACCGGTGGGTAGCTTTCATGTTAGAAAGGTTCGGCTCAAGCACGCATCGACGGCTGACTCAAAGGCTTCAGACGCCATGGCGGACAAGCGGTACACCTTTGCATTTGTGTTCCCCATGGCCTCCGGTCACTTGAACCCATCCCTGCCCATGGCACGAATGCTGCTAGAAGAAGGGCACCAAGTGCACTACCTCTGCAGGGAGCCCATGCGTGAGGCCATCGAAGGCTGTGGGGCCAGCTTTTCCTCAGCTGTGGATGAGGAAACGGAGCTCTACGATGGCCGTGAACAGGACTTCTTTGGGTGCCTGGAGGCTCTGAAGACGGAACACGGCCTGCAGGAGGAGCCGATGCTGTACGCGATGATGAAGCTGATGCCGATTCAGATGGAGCTGCAGCTTCCCGGTTTGCTGCGCTGGTTGCAGAAGATCCGGGCGGAGGCGGTGGTGTACTGCCCGCTGGCGAGCCGAGAGGCGGCCTACGCGGCGCAGATTTTAGAGCTGCCGTCGGTGGGCTTGCTCACCACGGCTGGCCCAGGGAGCATGGTGACGTCCATGGAGGGGTTGCTGCGGATGATGGGAGCCTCATTGGAGGATGCAAGGGCCACACTGAAAGGCTTTCAGCCGGTGCAGGAGTGTGTTGCCAGGATGAAGGCGAGGTGGGGCATCCACGCGGACGTCACGGAGAGCCTGCAGACCATGGGCTTCAACCGGGTCTTCGCCATGAGCGACGTGACGTTGGTCACCACCTGCGAGGAGCTCCAGGACCCCCTGCCCTCCGAGCTCGCGGAGAAGTACCGCGCGGAGGCCGCGCGCTTCGTGGCGGTGGGCCCGCTGCTGGACCAGGCTGGCGCCACCCGGGCGGCAGGGCACAAGCTGAAGACCCAGAAGCATAGTTGAACCTTCCGAATCGTTTGCTTTTTTTTTGGTGGTTCTTCTTTTTTCCATTTTTGATAGAGGTCCCAAGCGGTGAACCACTTTTTTTAGGTTCTTTGGGCAAGTGAGGAAGTCCACAGATAGCCAACAACAGTCGGAGGCATCGGAATTGCTGGAGTCGGTGAAGGCTGCCAAGGCAGCAGGGCGTCGGGTGATCTTTGCAAGCATGGGTACCGTGATCACGGGCGACAGCTTGGATTTCGGCTGGGATGTTAAGCTCCAGAGCAACAGCGGCCAGCGCAAGGGCCTCACTGGCAAGCAGCTTTGCCAAGCAGCTTGGAGTGGCGTCTTTGACGCCTTTGGGGACTCGGAAGCTCTGCTCGTGGTTTCTGTGGGCCCGCAGCCCGATGCCCTGGAGGGCCTGGATGTGCCGTCCAACGCCCTGTGCAGAGCTTCGGTGCCCCAAGTGGATCTTCTCCAGGCTGGGGTCGACCTCTTCCTCACGCACGGCGGCCAGAACAGCTTCACAGAGTCCCTGTTTGCAGGAGTGCCCGTGGTGGTTTGCCCAGGCTTTGGAGATCAGCCCGTGAATGCCGAGAAGGCAGTCGAGCTGGGAGTCGGCTTGCAGGTGCCGCGGCCCACGCCGGAGGGCGACGCTGAGGAAGCGGCCGCCATCGCCGGCTACCGTGCGGACGTGCGGCAGGCGCTGCTTCGCGTGGCCGCGGAGCCGCCCTTCGCGGAGCGCAGCGGCTGCTTCGCCAAGGCGCTGCGGGCCGGGGGCGTGCCGCGCGCCGTGCAGCTCACGCTCCAGGCTGTGGATGACGCGAAGGCGAAGGCGAGGCTGCCGGCGCTGCTGGGCGCACCGCAGCCGGCTGCGGGTCTGAAGCCGGCCTGTGTTCAGGCAGCTGGCCTGGTCGGTGCATGAATTCGATCGGCAGCAAAATCAAGTTTTGCGGAAAGCTCCGTGATTTTGTAAAGGGTGGACGGCATGCCAATGCGCAAAGAAAGCAATAGACTTCCCTTCCACACCTTCCGCTGACTATGCGGATCTATTTTAGGTCTGCAGTCGCCTGGTACTTGACCAGGCACAAAGACCAGAACGACCGCCGGATAGGCGGCGCTTTTGGTTTGAGCTTCTTTTGCAGGTGGCAAAAGCAGGAACACATGCCCATGATGAGGTCTTCGACTTTGACGCTTTACTCAGTTTCAGGTTCTCAGATAACACCCGACCTTTTGTGTGGGACTGCTGGGTAGACAACTGTGTTCTTCCCGTTTGCCCCAATTTTTTTTGCAGGCTCAGCGAAAGGTCATACAAGTTAAACCTTGGTGCTGATGACATCAGAAGTGTCACCTGGGTGGGATGAATGTCTATGCGCCCGAAGCGCCTCTCCAACTTGCCAAACGACATCGCCAGTATCAGAAAGGGCCCTCTTGAATGGATCATTCATCTCAAACCAAATGGGAACTTCTGCTTATTAACCTTGAGAGGTCTTGCGTAGATGTGAAATGAACATTATGACCACAATCAAACACTGTGTCAGATAGTCCTGAGGATTGGTGAACATTGCTGATGTTCTCAAAATAAAGGAATCCCCCAAAATGAGTGGCTTCCTTTTGGTTTCCCTTTCAAACACGCCAAACCTGTACCCTCCAAGACGCACCCGTAGTCCTGCCTTTGTGGAAAAGCTTACACTGGGGATCCCGAAATCCACGCAGGAGCTGGAGAAGCAGAATCGCTGCCGGCAGCAGCTGCCTGAGACGAGGGATGTGTCAGGAATTCTTTGTGCCATTTGTTGGGATTCCCTTCAAACCGACGCCAAATTTGGCGTCGCTGTACTTGAGCTTTGTTCTGTGCAACAGGTAACGTCATTAGGCTCCCCTACATTCTTGTCTGCTCTGCCATTGGATGTTCATTTGGAGCCTGCACTCAGGTTCTGAGATTCAATCCATCCTTAGCCCCCCTGCACGAATCCGCGCCCGTGACTTCGTAGATGCCAAGGTTCCACTACATGTTCAAAGGTGCTGCCGCGCTCCAAGACGAAGCTTCTTTTGCGTTCGCACGGAGCAGATGAGTCTCATGGATCCTTTGCCGATGGGTGCTGGCCTGCCAGAGGACAGCGTCGCTTTTGTGCCAAGACGTGAGGTGCAGAAGGTTCGGCATGCCCAGACCATGGGCTACCGGCCGTGCATCATTTGGATGTGCGGGGCTCAGATTGAAGTTTGGATGTGCGGGGCTAGGGATGATCATATACCCGTTGAACAGGGATTTATAACTTCTCATTGACAGCACGACCTAGCTATCCCCTGTTGCCGACCCGCTTTGGGCCAAGGTCTGACTGGAATGAGCTCAAGACAGAGGTGGGGGGGGGTGCTGGGGCAGCTCCCAACCCGCCTCGATGTAAGCCGGCCAATGTTCTACAGCATTTGTAAAAAAGAGAAGAACACAACAATGACAAACCGTCCAGTCAGCATGGCTTTTATTTGTGTCCCACCCCCCTTCTCGAATTGACACGAGTTGCATGTCAGAACTGCGTTTTCCTTGGTGTTTTTTCCAGTTCATTGCAACAACCATGAATGCTGGAACGTGTCTTCTTATCATGTTGCCATCGTGCACGCACGCAGAAACAATGAACCATAGTGTACGGTCCCGTGTGCTTCAATTCAGCATGCACTCTGTTTCTGCAAGAGGCATTTGTGCCAGGCCGGTATTCTGAAACGCTTTGCCCGAGAAGCTTCCGATGACATGCGAAAGATTAAGCCTCGCCCCTGAAAGCCACATAGAATCTGCAGGTTGGCAGTGCCCATTGTGGACGCCCCATACGAACCTTCCGCGGGGCGTCTGAAGAAGACGGATCACATTGCGGCGACCTGCCCCTTGTGCCCTAAACCCAACGCTTGGGCAACCATTGGGTCATCACGCTTGCGTGCAAGCAGAAGTTCCGCTTGGGAAACGGTTTAACCAGGCAACTGATCTACCCTGCAACCAATTAACATGGAACCTGACAGGGGGTCCTAAGATCATTCTCTTCTTAAAGGGCCCCCCTGTCAGGTTCCATGTTAATTGGTGGGAGGGTAAGTTTTGTGGGCTGCTCGGCCCCTTTTTTTGCCCCTCCCTCTCTACTCCATTGAACATCCCATGCAGGAGGAGCGACGGCAGTACCTGAAGACGGCAACTGCGGACTATGAGGCCTTCAGGCCTTTCGCTGAGGAGCCGAGAAGTCCCAAAATTCAGAAAGCTGAGAGGCCGACAACCGCAGGCCGATGTTTTCTTAGGGGTCCCCCGATTGTAAATCAAGTCCAGATGGACAAGATGGAGGGCGCCACAGGCCCATTGGTTTGGGGTTTGAGTTCGTGGCTGGAGGTGACCTCCTCTCCTTCGAATCGTGGGAAAGGCAACTCCTGCAGCATGATTGATCCTCTCCTTCCTCAATGAGCCTCGGTTTGCCGGTTTGCCATTTTGTCAGGAGGAAGATCTCTATCGATGAATATATGATGTTCGATTCTGTCCAAAATAATTTAGAAACTCACGATATATTTCTCACATATGTTTTTATTATTATATATATATATATATATATAATTGATAATATAATTGAATAATTATATTTATATTCGATATACTATTACCTAAATCATATTTTTAGAACCTATTGATATTTTGAATTTGGCGGAGATTTATTTAAGATTAATATTTTATACTCAGAATATAATATGTATAATATTATATTATGGAATGAATAGATATGTGTATCATTATTATTAAACTTTATAAACTGTGTTTTAGAGTTTTTAAAGGACTTATTTACTGAATTATACATATATATATATACATTATATTGTTTTTTGTGCATTTATTTTCTTCTTAATATACCATAAAAAAGGGATACCCATTCTTTAGAATTAGGGAATACATCCATATTAAATAATATATGTTATTTATTGATAGATATGTTTCTTCTATAGAGTTGCTTAAGTAAGGCTTAATATATATATATATATATCTAAATCTACATCAAGTATTATATTTCGACGATTACTAATTACGAATTTTTAAATTATAAAATAATAAATATCCTAAAAATCAAAGGGGAGGGACGCAAACCTAAATATTATTATCAAAAATAAATACTAAATATAAACATAGCTATACATTTAAATTATTTACACTATATAAATTGTGTAATGTTTATTTTATAGAAACATTATTTTCATAAATGCATTAGTTTAATATTTTTTTTGTTTAAATAAGCAACGCAGACTCCGGCGGAGACAGCAGCCAGGTGCAAGAGCAGCTGTCGAACGTTCTGCACATCCAAGCAACTGCTTGTGGTGCTTTTGCAGCCATTCTTGAATCTGGAGCTGTTGTGATCTGGGGTGATCCAGGCTGGGGCGGAGACAGCAGCCAGGTGCAAGAGCAGCTGAGGAACGTTCAGCACATGCAAGCAACTGACTAATCCAGAAGAAGGCGGGGACAGCAGCCAGGTGCAACAGCAGCTAAGCAACGTCCGGCAAATCCAAGCAACTGCTGGTGCAGCAAAAGCTGCCATTCTTGAATCTGGGGCTGTTTTGACCTGGGGTCATCCAAAACATGGCGGAGACAGCAGCCAGGTGCAAGAGCAGCTGAGCTTGGAATCAGGTGCAACGCCGCACTGGGAATTCAGAGGTGAGTGGTGAGAAACAGTGAGTTTTCATCATTCGCCACGATTTGAGCATGACATGCTGTGTCAGGGAACCCCATTTACAATGATTCCCGAGGAGTCCGTGTTGTATTTGCAAGTCTGAACGGTGCCTTGTGGGTTCCAACTCACTGGATTTGTCCAACCTGCTGTCTGCTTACCTCCGATCCAGAAAATGTGTTCTTTCGAAAAGTGTCCGGCGAGGTCTTCCCCTTCTAGTTTCCTTGAACCACCAAGAGTTGTGTGGTTCATTTTCTTGGACACATATCCTAGGGGAATCCGCCCGACGGACACAACTAAGGCCGGGCTCGTGGTCTCTTAACATCCGAGAAGGCTCGATATTTTCTTGCTTTCTTGCTTCCTCTTTAGTTTGACCTAGAATATTGAGCTTTTCGCAAAACAAAGTGTCCTTGCCCACCAAACCTCAAGCTTTTCTATTGCGCAGGGGGGCAATAGACGTTCGGCTTGTTCAGGTTGACTTGAATTGGTGGTTTGGATTGGCGACAAGCCTGGTCTCCTTTGGAGGGTAAATGTGGGTTTCACCCCCAACCTCCAATCCACAAAGCCAAAACCCCAAATAGGGGGAAGCTTTATCCAGTTGTTTTTTTCATGTCGGCACCCGAAACGGTCCTCGCAAGGGATGCTGCGGAGAAGGAGGGGCTGGACCTGCGCACCAGTGATGCCGGCGAGGCGGAAGTCACCCTTGGGTTTTGCCGGAAGAATTGGCATACATGGGTCGTACCTGTTTTGGGGTTGGTGTTTGTCGGAGAACCGAGGGACATCCTTTTTGGCGGTTCCTGTTTGGTCTTGAAGGCAGATCCAAGGTGGTGGCAGATCCAGGTGGTGGCTAGGGTCACCTAGTTTTGAGAACCCACCTTTCGGATTTCACTTGGTCAAAACGGAGCAAACCACGAATCCATCTTTTGCAAACCAGCACCTCAAATCCCCCCCCCCCCCGCCCTCCAAGGATAGGGGATAGGGTCAAGCTGGGCCACAAGCGGCCCAAGGTGAGGATATCTCTTTCGTGAAACTTTTACTTCATGCAGATGTCTCTCTGCATTGGACATCTTCTTCGAGCCCACCAAAAAGCTGAACCCAGGTCAGATACAACAAACAAGGAATCGTCGCACTCACCATGCGCATATCTGACGGTTAAAGGCGAAATCTATTTTGCAGTACCCAAGAAATCCTGGAATGTAAGCTGGATCGCCATGACCGGCAGCACACCTGATGAGCATGTGTGGGTCTCTGCCCTGGGAGGTTTATCACCTCGAGTTTGTTTCCCAGGATGCCAAGGACGCGCTGCAGGGGGGGGTCCATCGCATCGCAGGTTTCAAAGGTTTCCGCAGGCTAGCTTTTCTTTCACAGCTTCTCGTTGTGTTGATCACAAGGACTGTGCCGTGATCGAACATTTAGATTACAAGCACGTTTTGACCACGGCTCGATTTGCAGGGCTTCTTGGTGTTGCAAGATGTCAGTTTTGCAGATTCCTGTGTTTGAGGACGATGGAAGTTTGCAGAAGGCCAAACTTGGACGATTGCACGCCAGCAGTGGGCTTCGGTGTCTTTCTCCCCAGAATGATAGCAGGATGCTGCGGTTTTTAGGGTGCAGCAATTGGAACTTTCCCGGAAGGGACTGCGCCAAGCCTTAGCCAACCGGAAATCCGCAAGGATTGCCCAGGCATCAACGATTGTGGTTTCTTGTCCCAGAAAGCCAACGAAAGCAGTATCCGGCCAGTCACTCAGGAGCGCTTGGCGGACCTTTCAGAGCAGCCTCCGCTGGCGGTGATTTGCATCACCAACAAGGCGCGGCACGGGTTTGGGCAAAAGGGACATGAAGTGCCTGTCACCTTGCAGGTTTGCGTTCAAAGTGAGCAACTGCGCCAACCTTCTGCCCGGAAGCTTTTGGATTTGACTAGGAGCAGCTGCGCTGGTATGTGCCAATCACTGAGGCCGGCGAGGCGGGGCTGTGACATGAGCTATTCTGATATGAGCTGGTACTTCCCTTTGCCCTGGGAAGGTTCATGACTCACCGGTGGGTAGCTTTCATGTTAGAAAGGTTCGGCTCAAGCACGCATCGACGGCTAACTCAAAGGCTTCAGAAGCCATGGCGGACAAGCGATACACCTTTGCATTTGTGTTCCCCATGGCCTCCGGTCACTTGAACCCATCCCTGCCCATGGCACGAATGCTGCTAGAAGAAGGGCACCAAGTACACTACCTCTGCAGGGAGCCCATGCGTGAGGCCATCGAAGGCTGTGGGGCCAGCTTTTCCTCAGCTGTGGATGAGGAGACGGAGCTCTACGATGGCCGTGAACAGGACTTCTTTGGGTGCCTGGAGGCTCTGAAGACGGAACACGGCCTGCAGGAGGAGCCGATGCTGTACGCGATGATGAAGCTGATGCCAATTCAGATGGAGCTGCAGTTGCCCGGTTTGCTGCGCTGGTTGCAGAAGATCCGGGCGGACGCGGTGGTGTACTGCCCGCTGGTGAGCCGCGAGGCGGCCTACGCGGCGCAGATCTTGGGGCTGCCGTCGGTGAGCTTGCTCACCACGGCCGGCCCAGGGAGCATGGTGACGTCCATGGAGGGGTTGCTGCGGATGATGGGAGCCTCATTGGAGGACGCAAGGGTCACATTGAATGGCTTTCAGCCGGTGCAGCAGTGTGTTGCCAGGATGAAGGCGAGGTGGGGCATCCACGCGGACGTCACGGAGAGCCTGCGGACCATGGGCTTCAACCGGGTCTTCGCGATGAGCGCCGTGACGTTGGTCACCACCTGCGAGGAGCTCCAGGACCCACTGCCCTCCGAGCTCGGGGAGAAGTACCGCGTGGAGGCCGCGCGCTTCGTGGCGGTGGGCCCGCTGCTGGACCAGGCTGGTGCCACCCGGGCGGCAGGGCACAAGCTGAAGACCCAGAAGCTGAGTTGAACCGCCCTTTTTTTTGTCTTTCTTATTTTAATACAGGTCCCAAAAGGTGAACCACATTTTTTTAGGTTCTTTGGGCAAGTGAGGAAGTCCACAGATAGCCAACAACAGTCGGAGGCATCGGAATTGCTGGAGTCGGTGAAGGCTGCCAAGGCAGCAGGGCGTCGGGTGATCTTCGCCAGCATGGGTACCGTGATCACGGGCGACAGCTTGGATTTCGGCTGGGATGTTAAGCTCCAGAACAACAGCGGCCAGCGCAAGGGCCTCACTGGCAAGCAGCTTTGCCAAGCAGCTTGGAGTGGCGTCTTTGACGCCTTTGGAGACTCGGAAGCTCTGCTCGTGGTTTCTGTGGGCCCGCAGCCCGATGCCCTGGAGGGCCTGGATGTGCCGTCCAACGCCCTGTGCAGAGCTTCGGTGCCCCAAGTGGATCTTCTCCAGGCTGGGGTCGACCTCTTCCTCACGCACGGCGGCCAGAACAGCTTCACCGAGTCCCTGTCTGCAGGAGTGCCCGTGGTGGTTTGCCCAGGCTTTGGAGATCAGCCCGTGAATGCCGAGAAGGCGGTCGAGCTGGGCGTCGGCTTGCAGGTGCCGCGGCCCACGCCGGAGGGCGACGCTGAGGAAGCGGCCGCCATCGCCGGTTACCGCGCGGACGTGCGGCAGGCGCTGCTTCGCGTGGCCGCGGAGCCGCCCTTCGCGGAGCGCAGCGGCTGCTTCGCCAAGGCGCTGCGGGCCGGGGGCGTGCCGCGCGCCGTGCAGCTCACGCTCCAGGCCGTGGAGGACGCGAAGGCGAAGGCGAGGCTGCCGGCGCTGCTGGGCGCACCGCATCCGACCGCGGGTCTGAAGCCGGCCTGTGTTCAGGCAGCTGGCCTTGTCGGTGCATGAATTCGTTCGGCAGCAAAAATCCAGTTTTGTGGAAAGCTCCGTGATTTTGCAAAGGGTGGACGGCATGCCAATGCGCAACGAAGCAATAGACTTCCCTTCCACTCTTTCCGCTGACTATGCAGATCTATTTTAGGTCTGCAGTCGCCTGGTACTTGACCAGGCACAAAGGCCAGAACGACCGCCGGATAGGTGGCGCTTTTGGTTTGAGCTTCTTTTGCAGGTGGCAAAAGCAGGAAGCACATGCCCATCATCAGGTCTCCGACTTTGACGCCTCACTCAGTTTTGGGTTCTCAGATCAGACCCGACTTTTTGTTTGGGACGGCTGGGTAGAAAACTTTGTCCTTCCCGTTTTCCCCCAATGCTTTTGCAGGCTTAGCCATGGTCATACAAGCTAAGCCTCGGTGCTGATGACGTCAGAAGTGTCACCTGGGTGGGATGAGTGTCTATGCGCCCGAACCGCCTCTCCAACTTCCATTCGACATCTCCAGTATCATAAAGGGCTCTCTTGAATGGATCATTCATCTCCCACCAAATGGGAACTTCTGCTTATTAACCTTGAGAGGTCTTGCGCAGATGTGAAATGAACATTATGACAATCAAACACTGTCTCAGATAGACCTGAGGATTGCTGAACATTGCTGATGTTCTCTCACAATAAAAGAATCCCCAAAAATGAGTGGCTTCCTTTCGGTTTGCCTTTGAAACACGCCGAAACCTGTACCCTCCAAGACGCACCTTGTGGAAAAGCTTACACTGGGGATCCCGAAACCCACGTAGGAGCTGGAGAAGCAGAATCGCTGCTGGCAGCAGCTGCCTGAGACGAGGGATGTGTCAGGAGTTCTTCGTGCCATTTGTCTTGAGCTTTGTTCTGTGCAACAGGTAACGGCATTAGGCTCCCCTACATTCTTGTCTGCTCTGCCATTGGATGTTCATCTGGAGCCTACGCTCTAATTCTGAGATTCAATCCATCCTTAGCCCCCCTGCACGAATCCGCGCCCGTGACTTCGTAGATGCCAAGGTTCCACTACATGTTCAAAGGTGCTGCCGCGCTCCAAGACGAAGCTTCTTGTGCGTTCGCACGGAGCAGATGAGTCTCATGGATCCTTTGCCGATGGGTGCTGGCCTGCCAGAGGACAGCGTCGCTTTTGCGCCAAGACGTGAGGTGCAGAAGGTTCGGCATGCCCAGACCATGGGCTACCGGCCGTGCATCATTTGGATGTGCGGGGCTCAGATTGAAGTTTGAATGTGCGGGGCTCGGGATGGTCATATACCCGTTGAACAGGGTTTCATAAGTTCTCATTGACAGCACGACCCACATGACCTGTTGCCGCTTTGGGCCAAGGTCTGACTGGAATGAGCTCAAGACAGAGGTTGGGGGGGGGGGGGCTGGCTGGGGCAGCCGCCAACCCGCCTCAATGTAAGCCGGCCCATGAATGCTGGAACGTGTGCTCTTATCATGTTGCCATCGTGCACGCATCAACCATGAATGCGCTGGAATGAGGGCGTCTTATCAAGTGGCGGCTGAAATCGCTGAACCATAGTGTACGGGTTTCCTCCAGTTTCTTTCAACATGCACTCTGTTTCTGCAACAGGCATTTGTGCCAGGCCAGTATTCGGAAACATCTAAACTCTGTGCTTTGCCAGAGACATGCTGCGAAAGATTAAGCCTCGTGGTTCCTGAAAGCCACATAGAATCTGTTGCAGGTTGGCAGTGCTCATTTTGGACGCCCCATAAGAACCTTCCGCGGGGCCGTGTCTGAAGAAGACACATCACTTTGCGACGACCTGCCCCTTGTGCCCTGAACCCAACGCTTGGTAACCATTGGAAGGGTCATCAAGCTTGCGTGCAAGCAGCATAAGTTCCATTTGAGAAACGGTTCAAGCAGGCAACTGATCTACCCTCCAACCAATTAACATGGAACCTGACAGGGAGTGTGGAAGATCATTTTTCTTTTTACAGGGCCCCCCTGTTAGGTTCCATGTTCATTGGTGGGCGGGTAAATTTTGTGGGCTGTTCGATCCTTTTTTTGCCCCTCCCCCGCTACTCCATTGATGAATATCCTATGCCATAGGAGGAGCGACGGCAGTACCTGAAGACGGTAACTGCCGACTATGAGGCTTGCAGGCCTTTCGCTGAGGAGCCGGGATATCGCAAAATTCAGAAAGGCTGAGAGACTAATATTACTTAGGGATCAGAAACAAATCTAGATGGAGGTCGTCGTAGCCTAATTGGTTTGGGGGTTTGAACTTATTTTAGGTTGGAGGTTAAAATAATATCTTTTTTAAATTCAACTTAATAATTGTGCTCAGCTGTTCCTTGCCGCCCTTTTTTCATGGCCAGCATTCGTGGGTGTTTGGATGCATGCGGCGTAGCAGCATGCATACCCACCAAATTGCTCTTCTGAAAGAGCTGCAGCCTCATGAGAGGCATCTTCTCACCTGTACTTGTGATCTCTCATCTCCCTAATTCGCAGGGAGAGCCCGTTGGGCTGACATACGACTTCCTATCTCGCAGGAAGCGCGTTTCTAAAAACAAGGAAGGGACCAAGAACCAAAGAACCAAACAACAACCTACCACGTTCCCGCAAGGTAAAGAACCTTGGCCTGGACTTGGGCAATGAGGCCAAGTACGAAAGCAAGAAGCAAGTTGTTCAACTTTGCAGCATAGCGGGAGATCAGGCTACTGCTTGAAGGCGGAATGCGCAAATGCGCCCATGCTGCCAAGCCCTCTGAAATATACGTACGCGCTGACACGTTGGACGACCAGCGCCCCTTGATCAGAACCTTTTCCATGAGCCCGTGTTGGCGAAATTCGTGGGTTGCGCCACCCCTGCGTAAACTGTACGGTCTGTAAGGGAGGTGATGCAACTGGAAGAAACGGAGCAAAGAATAGAACTCGTGGCGGAAAGACTGGGCACTACCCTGCCAAAGGGGGAATTGGTGGGAATCGCGAGCGTGGTGTATATCCAGCAGAGTCCGGCACACTGCAACTGTAGGTGGGTGCCGCACAACAACCGTTTCATCGACATGCAAACGTTGGCCGGTTTTGGTTTCACCCAAAAATAAGACAAGTTCGCCCTCGCGAGCAAGGATGTCCTGCGCCCGTAACAGCAAAAGTTCGCCTGTGCGAAGAAGCCCGTAAAAACCCAAGAGACAAAGCGCGGCAAGTGCCAGCTTTGACAACTCAAGCGCTCTCTCAGCCATTGCATCCGCCATTTCTGGCAGCAAAGGTGGAGCTCGTTTTGGCTTTTCTTGTTTCTTCCAAACACTAAACAAGCGCCAGGATTGAGGCAAACGTTTGCGACACCAGGTTGCGAAATGGGATAGTCCTGAAAGAAGGTCACCTACTTGGCCCAAACTGGCCCCGTCTGCCCACATGTCTTCCACAATGGTGGCCACGGATTCGTCTACATTGTGTGACGCTCGCTCTAAAAAGGGCAGCGCATGCCTGCAAGCAACAAAATAACGAACCAACGTAGTCCGGGAGACAGCAAGGTCAGAGAGAACCTTTCCCTTCCGCCTTGCACGTCTTTGAGCCCTAGTTGGTTTCATTGACGGCTTGCTGCGTCGGTTGGATTTTCTGCTGAGTCTACATGTCCACAAAGAAATTGCGACTGGGTGGCTAGCAAAACTGCACCTAGCTTTCTGACAATGAAATTGAGGGCTTTGCTTGAAGTTCGCCCCTTACTCAGCACGGAAACGGCAACATATGAGTCGCTAATGTGTACCCATCGCAAGTTCATGATTTTGTGAGCCCTCACTCTCCAAAGTGCTGTTTGTAAAATTGCCCTTGCTTCTAAACAGTTGATGTGTTCCTGCACCTGCCAGCGGGAGGAAAACTGCATCTGCCAGTTCAACCAGGCAGCGCGCAAAGACTGTCTAGGATATTGCTTTGGGTTGAAAACGTGACCGCTGGCAACCCTGATATCAGAACCATTGTGGGTCACCTTTCGTGCCAAATGAAGAGCAAGGGGAACACAAGAGGCACCTTGATGCTGTATCTCATCCAGGCTTGAACCGTAGCACAGAGCACGTTGAATAGGAGCTACCCGATGAATCCCGCAAACTGCCCCAGGAGCCAAACCCAAACGGTTTTTGAGGTGGGTGGGGGAAGGGTAGCCGATCCACTTTCGGGTCAAGGCAGCCGCAAGGAGCATAAAGCTGGAAATGGCAAACCCGTCACCAATAAGCGCACAACGCTCGTCCTCAAAAGTAGCGGGGCTTCGCTTAGCAGAAGACGCGTTCATGCACAAAGCTGTGTGTTCAAAGCCAAAGCCCATCAACAGCTCTCGCTCGGACGCATGTGCAACTCTTTGTCTGTCCGATTGGTGAAAAAGATATTGAGGCTTGAATTGGTACGGAGGATACTTGTACGATTCCCTGGCCCAAAGTTCCAACGTTTCAGGCGCACAGCGATTGATTCCGGCAGGCATGTGGGGCGATTGCGACTTCCTGACACAGCGCATGAATGTGGGCAGCGCTTGGTGTGGCGAAGCTCTTACCCATCCTGGTTCTACCCACGCAGTGTCGTCAGGCCAGTCATCCGTCACAACCACATCGACATAAACACGTTTGGGATTCAGGAAAAGGTGAGGGCCCCCCTCCAGCGCTGCGTTTGTCCAAGCAAAGCGCGGCCGACACATGGGCACCTGATGGGAGGGGTCAAAACGATACGGAACTGCACCCACTTCGTCCGAAATCTGATCTCTGGCCTCAGGGTCCATGGAAGCAACATTCTCAAAAACAAACCGAATAGACAGGGCTGGGAAACATTGCTTGGCTTCTCGCCACACCCGCATGAGCTCATAGAACAAGCCTGACTGCCTGCCTTGCAAATTCAAGCGTTCTGCTTTTGCCCGTGACAAATCATTGCAGGGAAACCCAGCCCAAATGTGAATTTCCTCAAGGTCCGGAAAACTATCATGCCATTCCATCATTTGGCGCTCGCCAAACTGTCGGACATCGTTGAAAAGGATCACATCGGGCCAGGTTCTGCTTGTCACTCGGTTTGCCGGCCCGTGCGTTTCAACAGCCACACGCGCCATGGGCCTGACACCACAGATGTCATATGCCCTAAACGCACCTCCAACTCCGTTGAACACGCTAAGAATCAAGACGGGCGCCAGAGGGACCTCCTGCAGCAAACGCAATTCATTCAAGAGAAAATCGATGCCTTGGCTGGAAAGATCTGAAGAACAAGCCACCCCAGAGCCAGTTTCAGAAGCGTCTGAAGCTGTGATCACGTCGGACATGCGTGAGCCAAGATGCGTGTGATACAAAACTGCGCCAAACACGGCTTCCAGCAATTCTCTGCGGACTAAAGGCAACAGGTGGGCAGCAGACCCCTTGCCGTTGATGAAATCCCAAGAGAAACGGACATGCGACATAGCTGCTCGGCGAAATTGAAGCACAAACACCCAGCGCCCCAAGAGAATCTGCAACTCTTTTGGTTTCACATGCGGGCGCAGGGACAGGAACAAACTCAACTTGCAAGTCTTGACGAGCCGTTCCATGTCGGCTCCCATCCACTTTTGCTTGCCTGAAAAGTAGGCTCCCAACTCCTTCGCCTCGTGTGCCCCGCAGACACGCTTGTCAGGGGCCGAAAGAACGCCGTGGGCCTCCCAGCTCGCCTCTGCTGCCTGGTGCAGAGCTTGAGATTCATCACCTGCCTCCCCAAGTACCACTCGCTCAGCAGAGCAAAAATTGTCCAAATAAATATGCCACCATGCCGCACGCTGTTTGGAAGCAGCGGCACACACGTCATTCATCCATGTGGGGAGCGATCTGCCTCGCACCACCTGTCGTTCCTCTGGCAGGCCTCCAATGTGCATGAGTCTTTCTGAAACTTGCTGCATTACGCCTACCGCAGAAGCCCATCCCATGGGTAAGACTCGGCAACACAAGGCAAACTTGCGGGATGTTTCTGTTGGAGCTGCGTTGGTCAGGCCGATTTGGTCAGCGGTCACGATCAAATTGAAGGCCATATATGTCTGCCAAACATCTGGTAACCGAAACAAATAAAACGCGGCGCTCATATCACTTTGATGGAGTTGCAACTCTTCGTCAGGACCGACATAAGTGCTCAACCATTGAGTGATGTGCGGGAGTCTACCTACACCAGCTCGAATCTCTTTGAGGGTGGAATTGGCAGGGACCAGGTTCATTATGAGCCTAAGTACCTCCCGACCCCCGGGCAAATACTTTACCCTTGCCGACACCGAACAAACTTGAGAGGACCTTCTGCTGCCTGTATTCAGCGACTTCTTCAAAAGGACGCCAGCGAGCAATTCCTCTTTTCACCAGCTCTTGCGCAAGCATCAGCTTCTCTCCTTGCGTTATGTGCACCTTGGCCTGGAGGCTTGGAAGCACCCGGCCATCGTCAGCCAGCAAGCACTCAGCAGGGTGCGTCAGTAAATGCCGAGTTCGGTCATCAACAAAGGGCAGGAGATCTATTTCACCGCCATGCCCTATTGGGGGAAGAGCGGGTAGCACTTGTTCTAGGGTCAAGACTTGCATGGGGGTGACCTCTTCTCCCGCGTATGACAAATGCTTTGACAACACATGTATGTGTTCAGGGCCCCAAGAAAATGGGGACTCCCCCTCCAACATACGGGCAGCTGCCATTTGGAAGTTCTGCTTGAAGCTGTGCTTTCGTGGGAACCCCGCTTTTGAGTCGGCCGCTGCACTCCCACAACCCGTCGCACGGCTGAAAGGTAAGACCATGAATCTTAAGCTCAGGATGTGCGTGAACTAGACTTAGGACTGCAAAGGCTGAAGGTCCAAGCTCTCCCAAAGCTTGGCTCATACTTAGGACTTCGGCCCACGCACGGGGGAGCCCCAGCGCAGGCTTGCCCTGATACCATCCTTCTCTCTTCTCTGCGCTGGGCACGAGCTTTTCTAATCCTCCTTCGGCTTGTTGGCATCCCAGCGCCTGTCTGCCGCACCTTTCTCCCACACCTTGTCCGAGTTGCCCCAGCCCCCGGAGCCGCGGCCTTTTCCTCTCTTGCTTGCCACTGTCTTGTCTGCACTTTTTCCTTTTCCTTTCTTGTCCTTGCCCTTGGGGTCTCGACTGCGGAAGGCTCCCCCCTGCCAATCGCCTTGACCACTTTGGAGGAAACTGGGCTGCCGCCTTCCTCGCCCGGACGGCCTGCCCAACGATCTGTCCACCAGCCGCGCGTGACGCCGCGCTGCCAGCTGCAGTTCCGGCGGGGGCCCCGCAGAGTTGACTTGCGGGTGGATTACCAACCATTGTGCTGCATCCCACGCTCCATCTTGCAAGAACTGAAGCAAAGACAGGTACCTTGCTGCAAGGGTGTCTGTTGCTCGCCCCAAGAGCCCTTGCCGGAGCTGATCCAGGACGATCGATAGCATGTGGAGCTCCCGATCTCCTTGGAGGTCGCGTAATGCGCCGGGCGAAGGATCACCGTGAAGTACGAGAGGAGTCGAGAACCCTCCGTGATGGAGATTGCCTCTTCCCGATCTCCGTGAACATCGGCCATCTGCTCTTCGACTCTCTGCAGTAGCAAAGCCAGGACACTGCCTGGGCGTCGATCTGACTTCCTTTTCAGCGGGGGCTGGAGGCGACCAACTTGTTCCTCTTCTTCTTCGTCTTCGCTCTCCTCGGAAGAACTTGAAGTGGTGGAGTCTGATGAGTCGTCGCTGCCTCCCGAATCCCTATCTCCCCCAGCAGTGCGTCGCACTCTCCTTTCTCCCTTCTTCGCCTTCTTCTTCTTTTGCTCCTTCTTCTTCTTCTTCTTCCTTACCAGCAAGGTGAGCAACGCCTTGGCTGGCCCCTCGTCCTTCTTTTTCTGCTTCTTGGCTTCTCCTCTCTTTTCGCTGCTTGGCTTCCTTGTCACGGCCTCTGCCGCTTGGGCGACAAGCACGCCACTCAGCCCTCGCTTCTTCGCTATCTTTTCCAACGTCGCGCTGCGGGAGCTGCTGGCCTGAGCCCCTGCCTTGACCCATGGCTCCTCTGAGTGAGCCAGCACTCCCCGGGCTGGAAGGCCTCTGTCCTGGCGAGGGACCTCCACGCATGCGCCCTCGTGGGCGGCATCTTCCTTGAAATGGACTCGTCGGTCGCCTAAAGCTGGTTGCCCCAACTCGCGAGCCTTTAGAGCAGACAAACGGGCCTTTAAGCCTGCCACTTCTTCGCTCCCAAAAACCAAGCTCCCGCGAGGTTCGCTGGACAGGTAGGTCTCGTGCTCGACAGCGTCGGGCTTGGGCGCGGGCGGCGCTGCCCGGCAATTGCCAGCAGACAAGCTGCCTCCCTGCGGAAGACCTGTGCCCTTGCCTTTGTCGGCGTTTGACCGCCTCCTTGGAGCCGCCGCTGAGGACTTGGGAGTAGCTGGGCTTGAGCGTTTGCGAGAAGGAGCATCTACCTGAGCATCCTTCAACTGCCTTTTTGCGAAGGTTGAAACGTATGGGGGCAATGGCCCAGACGCCGGATATGTGGTCAGAGCTGTAACATGGAAAGCACACTCCCCCGTGTTGCACACGCCCATGGCGCTACACAGGTGAAGGTACCCTGGTCTGCGGTTGAAAGTGTTGCTGATTTTCTTGGAAAGCTCTGAGTCCTTGCTTCCAAGGGACCTGACCCTCACTGCGAAGCCTCTATCCTCGGTCACGTTTGTGGAGACTACTTTGAAGGTGGCTTTCTTTGGGTCCTTGAAGCTGAAATACTCCGATACATCGTATTCCAGGACATCGCCTTTCTGAGGGGTTAGTTCGATCCATGATTCCGTGTCAGTCACTGTGTACTTACGCGACATTTCCCCTATGTCGTTGGCTAGGGTGAAAGCAATCAAATGCTTCTCGCCCCAGTTTGTTGTGTGACTCGAAGTAGGACCTGTCGAGGGTCCTGTGGATCACTAGGTTCGGATTCTCTTCCAAGCGGTAAAGCCTTTTGTGTTTGCGACCCGCTCTTGGAGCTCTCTTGCGTTGCTGTCTCCTCCTAGGGATAGGGTCGCGGTATGAGAACGCTTTTTTTCAACTATGCCCGATCCTTTGGCTGCCTGTCCAGAAAACCTTGCTCTGCTGTTCCCACGTTCTCTGTGTCGTTTCTTTGGCCTTGTGGGAGTCGACTTTGGAATTGCTCCTTTGTATTCCGCTCTGTTCATTGAACTTACCTTTTTCTCTGGACTCTCCTCAACTGACACTCTGGTCTCCTCTTCTCCTGACTCTTTATAGTCGGACTCGTAATTTCCCCTTTCTGGTTCCTGAGTTTCTGCAGGACGCCGGACCTTTACCCAGGCGGCTTCTTATGCCTCTTGGATGTTTTTATTCCTATCTGGGTCCTACGAAGGGATTGGGCGCACCCCCACGACCCTTGCCTAGACCACCAGGTGCAGCGCACGGCCTAGTGCTAGCGCCGGATCCGGTAGGTCTGCTTGTAGCACAGGGCAGGGCCCTGAGAGCTCGGATCTGCCGAGCGATGGACACGAGAAGACCCTTAGTCACCCGTTAATGCCCAGGAGTTGACCAGGAGGAGGATAATTCAATTCCTCTTCTAGGCAGCGTACCGAATGCACCGAAGATCATCTAGTTGTGGGCTGGTCAGTTTGCACCATACATAAAGAGGACTCGGCATTCGCCAAAAAGACCCTTTGAGGTGAAAAACGGCTATGGACGAAATATATTATATAATTCATTAAATGAAACTACAATTTAAATTTATAATTTAAAATATATAAAATTAAATTAGATTTTAAATACTAAATAATTTATATAATAAAAATAATATATATATATATATTAAATATATATATATATTAAATATATATATATATATTAATATATATATATATTAATATATTGTAAGATATATTTATTTTATTAAATAATTAAGAATTATAATATATAAATTTGATATATAAACAATTTATTATTTGATTATTGAAATAGAATATATATTTTTTATATATGTTTTTTAAAATATAGAATTTATGAATTTGATATTATATAAAACATAATGTATTTTTTGGTTATTTTTTTGTAATAAATTTTTTTATTTTTAAGTTATATAGATTTAATATAAAGGAATTATTTTTGTTGGAAACAATATGAATATTTATACATTAGAATATTTTATTTTGGGATTTTGTTTTATAATATAATTGGTATTTTGGTTTTTGCTCGACAAAAAATTAATGAATATAGATTTGTTTATTTTTTTTCTTGGGAAAACATATTCGTATATCGGGATTTAATTGTGGTAATAAAGCAAAGATTTCGAAGATATTTTTTGAAATGTTATTCGACGAAGAAGATTTTATGGAGGTATATCTAAATATAGGTTTATTATCCGGTTTTATTAAGGGCATATTTGAATTATGTATGGTCGTTGAGTCGTCGTTATCGCACATCGGAAGAAATAGTTGGGACAAATAATCAAAATCTAAACAAACAATATCGCCTTAATTATAGTTCTTAATAAAATATTTCAAAATCTTAATATAATGAATTATTTTAAGAATATATTATTGATTTCTTGAAACGAATTACTAATCTATATCTTAATTAGGTTTTTAAAATATAATATTAATTCTTTAATTTTTTTTATCCAAATTCGAAATCCTCCTTAGGAAAGGTAATCTAACCAATGCCAAATTATATAACATTATATTATCTTTCCTCTAACTAAAATACATATATAATCATTATTCGATATTAACTAAATAACCAATATTAAAACATTGCCTCTAACATTACTTATACGACATAATAGAGAATTAAACATATATACCTATTATATCGTTCTGTTTTTAATCTAACATATTATGCTTTTGGAAGGCGGGGGGGAGGTGTGAATCGAGCTGTATACTACATCGATTCTTTGGGTGGGAGGGAAAGGGGGTCTTATAGAATATTTATTCCAAATAATAAATCAAATTCTTTTCTATTCGATGCAAATTTTAATCCAGAAAGTATACATAATTCGAATATAATTCTAAGGAATTAAGTTTTAATATATGATATATATTTTTAAGAATATTTAAATTATTTTATACGCTATAAATAAATATACAACCCCCCCCCCCATGGACCCTGGTTTTAC
The DNA here is from genome assembly GCA_963377175.1 of Effrenium voratum. Classification (NCBI taxonomy): domain Eukaryota; class Dinophyceae; order Suessiales; family Symbiodiniaceae; genus Effrenium; species Effrenium voratum. The sequence goes on along the minus strand of CAUJNA010002779.1, from coordinate 1,611,665 downwards.
TGCCTTTGGGGGATGGCAAATCTAGAATTTCCAAATTTATATTCTCGAAATTTCCAATTGTGGGTCCCCAAAGCGTGATAATTTGGAGCCCGGAGTCCTCCACAATGTCCCAGTATGATACCCTTTGCACATAAGATATTACTTCAACTAGAATTGGAATTTTGAATATAGTTTAGTATGGATATAGTTTTCAAAAATGTGTTTATGTTCAATTACAGCTTAAACAAGCAAATCCTTTCCAAATAGCAGCTACATGAAAATGTAAATATATATTTTCGGCTAAACTCCAACTAATCTATAACACAAGAAGTTAGATGGAAGTGTTTTCCCAAATATAATCCAAGTGGTAAGTATAATCTAAGACGAACACAACTCAATTTGCTTTTGATAATATCAAGTGAATAGAGACTACATCTCAAATATAATTCATATTAAATATGGCTAAACATTTGGAAATTAAAAATAGGATTTGTGTTGTTTACATTCTGGCCCTTTTGTAGCATAAGAAAGGTCCGACATTGAACTTGTTAGACGGTGTTCCAAAGGGAAATTTCAAGGGAAGAGAGGTTCAAAATCTAAAACTATCTCGAAACAGGGATTCTAGCTAAACCGTTGTATTTAAAGTTCTATTTGCGCAGGAAAGTAATTCTATGTCAAAAGGTGGAGGTAGTAGATGAGCAAATGTGGACAGGTAGTTGAAGAGGGTGGGGGACGGTGTGTGAACGTACATACATATGTATATCTATATATACACATACACACACACACATATGTAGTACCCCCAATGGTCCTGTGCCTCCTCATAAAATACTGGAAAATGCAGTATTTTTGAGCGTTGCACCTGAATTTGTTTACCTCCTGGAAAGGGGTCAACATGAGCATAGCTGACATGAAACTCACCAAAAGCACTTGAAAATTTGTCTAACCAATAACTTGAAAGTGTGTCCACTGGATCGCTAAGCACTTGAAAATTTGCTACTATCGAATGGAAGATTCAATATTGAAGATTACGCAGAACACTTTCCTGAGAATTGTCAATCCTGGCCAAACCCAAATAGCATTCAAGTTCTTCTAACACTTGAAAGTGCTTTACCACTGGATTGGGGGTTCAATATTGAGGAGCCCACAAACCACCACTTTCCTGAGAATCATCCATCCTGGTCAACCCCTAAAATGTTCAAGTTGTTCTATCACCTCGAACATCCGTTACCACTGGATTGAACTATTTCACGGAAAACTTTTCCGAGAATCTTATTGAACACCGAGAGTATTGGGACAACCCTGGAATTTTTAAAACTTTTTAAAAATTATGGGATTCAAGATTCAAGATTCAAGATTCCCAGAAAATATTTTCTCAGATTCTTGAATCTTGAATCTTGAATCCAGAATTTTTAATAATTTTTAAAAATTCTGGGATTCAAGATTCAAGATTCAAGATTCCCAGAAAATATTTTCTCACATTCTTGAATCTTGAATCTTGAATCCCAGAATTTTTAATAATTTTTAAAAATGTCTGAGTTGTTCTTGTATTCTTGGATGCATTCAAACTCTTTCAGATTGCAGGTTCTGATGTCATTGCTTTTATCACATCTGTATGCATGCATGCGTATCATATACATGTACGACCCTCCCCCCAATTTTGACACAAATCCAAGAAGCAAAAAGAAGCATAAAACACTGGAAAATACAGGTCAACCGCACCAAACCAGGGTCCATGGGGGGGGGGGGTACCATAAATATATATATATATATATATTATTTACATTAATTAGAAATTAAAAATAAATATTTAATAATTTTATATATAATAAATATAAACAATTTATATTATTATAATTCTTGATATTCATATATATAATTATATTATAATTTAATTATGATTTAATTATAAATTATAATTAAATTATAATTATAATTTATAATTAAATCATAATTCAATTATAACTAAATTATAATTAAAAAATATAATTATAAATTTAAGAACGCTAATAATTATTTAATATATATTAATTAATATAAATTTAATCTAACCTCCTATAATAATATTCTCCTTATATTAATAATAAAAATAATTCTTCCCATTATCATTTAATATAATATAAATAAAATAAATATAGGGGTACAAACAATTATTTGCCTTAACAATAATAACACCACCTCCAATACAAATACCAATCCCATAATTAAAATAGAATTAAATTATATCGAACTTAAAATAATATTTAATAACCTTTCCACACTTCAAGCAAATCATGGTTTTTCTTAACCCATTAATGCCCAAAATAATTCTCTACAAAAGCCTAATTATATAGGAAAATTAATTAGGATATTTCTAAACTCTCTTTTAGGTTATTATGCTAAAACCAAAATCTCATCCTCAATAACAATTAAATATTCAACCTCCAAACCCTTACACAAAACCATTTATTAACGATACCCTTGTATATAAATACTAACTATCTTTTTATTATCAAACAAATTTAGAAAATAATTTTGTTCGTTAAATCCATTCATCTTTCCTAATTCCATTATTATTAAAACTTAATTTTATAATTCCCAATATATTTATATTAATAATCCAAAATTTGTTTCCATAAATCAATATCTTGCTTATTTTTTTTCTTTAACAATTTATTCCAACCACTAACATTTTTTTTAAACATTGATTACGACCTTATAACAACCGCCCATCCCAATAAAAACCTCGACAAACACTCGACACTCAACTCTACGAACCTAAAAGCGATATTCAAACCCCTATTTCCTTCAAATACCTCATTAACATTCCGCTAGCCACAACAACCTAATCATACATCTTTATCAAACAAAAAACATTATCAATTACCATTTTTCTATGTTTTTAAAAAATCAAAATTTAAATTAAATTTATATAATTCAAAAGTACAAAATATATTTTTCATTTATTATACGAAAAAAAATCGAAATAACCATTTCCCTCTATTTTAAACGATATATCGATTGCGTAAATCATCATATACTAGCGGGGACCCATTACTTTCCAACAACGTGCGAGATAAAATCCATAGCAAAAGAATAACAAAATCAAAGCATGAAATTAAAAATCAAACATTCCAACTAATAATCATAAACATATATACACAATCTTATTTACAAATAAGGAAATAAGCAGACCGACCGACCAAATTCTTATCAAAAAGAAAATTCGGAATATTTTGGGAAAAAATGGATGGCAGCGATTTGCCCAAAATATCTTGCTAAGAATAGAATAAATCATCAATATATTATATTATATATATATATATATCAAACAATGTATATTCTTTGCGTGCGAAATGTATGCTATTCTCTAACACAATTCGTAAGATATATCAAAGGCCGGGCTAATGGCTCTCAGATACCCTAGAAAAAGACGCCTACGTCGCTAAAAGCGGCCCGATGAGGTCACACCAAAGACGAATCACAGAGATATAATATACACTCATCGAAAAATATATAGTACAATCTCTTAATTGTTGGCTTAGATTAATGGTTTGGATTTGTATTTTGGAGGTTAGAGGGTGGTTTTTCATTTAACTTTAACATAATCCAAGGATTCAATCCCCAAACCACCAATTACGGGTAGATTAAGGCGAGTACCAAAAAAGACAATCATAAGAAAAAAATCCAGTATATTCTAACCCATCAAAAACAACCCACAAACCAAGATTAGAGCCTCTGCAAAAACACGATCTCACGAAATTTCATACACTCTTCCCAAAGCATCGCGTGAGCCGAACTCTTAGGGGCCAAAGTCCAGGGCGTCGTGGGTATGCCAAGAACAGAGTAAATCTTGTAAAGCCCGTGCCGGCATTATTATATATATTGAAAAAAAAAGAAAAGCTATGCCCTTTGTATGCGAAAAAGCATGCCGTTCTCCAAGCACAGGTCGCGAGATGCATTGAGAATCGGGCTGGTCGCGATAGGTCACGCTAAAGAGTTAGTAAAAGGCGGCCGCCTGAGCAAGGTGAGAATGGATCCACGGACTGCTGGCCTCAAAAGATCCATCCACATACATAATTGTTGCAAACGCAAGCGAAAACACGATCGACAAAAAAACACATCCTAGGTATAAGCAAAGCCAAAACTCTCGGAAGAGAGCGCAAGATTTCATCCAAAATGGCTATGGATAGGCAGATCTATGCCCCGATTCTTTATCTAGAAAACACAATGATTTCGTTCAAAGCCCGGACCATTTATCCGAAATATCCCAAATATTTCGATAATTGCCTTCCAAACCATATTTTTTCACCGAAATATTCCGGATTTTCGACGATAATATTTCCCGAAATATTTGGAATATTTCGAAAAAAATAAAAATACACAATCTCATTTATCCAACGAACAATATATATTTATTAATAAATAATTATTAATCATTAAATATTAAAATCATAATTTATTAATATATTAAAATATTAATGTTTAATATATTATTATATTAATTTACTACAAATAAATATATATGAATAATTTTATAAAATATATACAATATATTGTACTAACGGGGGCCCGCTGGTTTCCAACAGCGTACGAGATGAAGCCTATAACAATAGAGTAACAAAATCAGAAGATTCCAATTAAAATAATCATAGATAGATATATATAATTATATTCATGAAGACAAAAATAGGTAGATGAAAAACAATTTCAGAACATTTCGAAAGATTATACACTACATTAAATTGGAGACCCAATTCTTAAAGACCCAAATATCTAACGACGAATTATAGATAAAATTTCATAGTAACATTTTAATATGCACAAAACAACAATATGTCTCAGGTGCCCGATACCAATGTGTAAATATACAATCAATAAAAAATAATCGTCTAAACAAAAGAAAATCAATTCCATAGATTATTAGCCTCAAAAAATCCATCCCGTTACAACGCATACAAAAACACCATCGATCAAACAATATCCTAAACATAAATAAAACCAAACTAATTTCGTATAATAATCGGCTTTCATATCACCAAACTCTCGCAATATTTCAACCAACATAATAATGAAATGTCTAAATAAACTAATTTTCTAATCTACTAAAAAAATATATATGCATTCCATAACAAATCATACCACTACAATTTTGATCAACCTAAAACATTATATATTCGAATCTTTTAAACTAAACCAAAATCAGCCAACTTCACCTATCATTAACCTAAATTTCATCACTTAAATACCCTTTTATAACATCCTTTTCTAAGGTTTTAAACCTCCAATCAAAAATAATAATAATTCCAATTCAAAATAAATCATTCCATTCCTCTATGTTTTTCTTATTCCTCCATAAATCTTTCAACCAAAACAAACCCATATATCACAATCAAAAGCTAAACCAAAACAACCATTTTTTTTTCGAATTTCATATCCCAATAATACATATTATTAATCTCCATCATTAAATTACTCAAATTTAAAATATTTTAAATTTTATTCTTAAATATTATATATACCTAAGCATCATAATTTCCATTATAAGTATCCTAATTTTTCAACAACATCAACAAAATCCCTAAACTTTATACACTAATAACATTAACCTATACAAAATCAATTAAATTACATAAATTCATCAAACTTAACCTACACAAAATCCATTTCATATAAACAAACAAAACAAAAACGCAGACAAAAACAAAACAAAGACAAACTAGAAACAAAAACAAACAAAGAAAGACACAGACACAAACACAGACACACAAACACAGACACACAAACACACAAACACACAAACACACAGACACACAGACACACAGACACGAGCATACAGACACAAACACACAGACACAGACACACAGACACACAGACACACAGACACACAGACAGACACAGACAGACACAGACAGACACAGACAGACACAGACAGACACAGACAGACACAGACAGACACAGACAGACACAGACAGACAGACACAGACAGACAGACACAGAAACAGATACCAGAGACAGAGAGACCAACAGACAAAGAGAGACAGAGACAGACACCGACAGAGAGACAAAGACAAAACGAGGCACACCTCCGACGCGCAGCGCGCCGGATTCTGATGTCGACATGCCACAGGCTTCGCCTGCGCGCGTGCACGCGTCCGACTCCGAGCCCGAGAGCCGTGATGCAGACGGGCTGCAAGAACGCGCGTGCGAGCTCTCGGCTGCGCGTGCCCTAGTTGCACGCGGCCGCTGGCCGCTTGTCCCCTAACGCTCTCGCCCAGTGGAGCGAGCGAGTGGGAAACGGTTTGTCACGCGCTTGTTTCGGCGCTGCCCCGCCGCTCTCCTTGCCCTCCACGACGGCTGTATTCTGGCGCGTGGCCAGGAGGTGGTTGCACCCGGGTTGCTACCGGCCCGGTTTGGATTGGTAGTTTGGATCGGTGTTTTGGAGGTTAGGGGGTGGTTTCCCATTCAACTTCAACATGATCTAGCGTGGGGAATACCTTGATCTTCCCCATGAGTTCGTTCCTTTGCCTTACTTGCCAAATTCGAAGCGGGCGGTGCGTTCATCCTGCTGGCCTCCGGTAGTCTCTGCCGCGGCGGGCGGGCTGGCGCCTGTGGGTTTTAAACACCTCGCGCCTACACAGCTGCCTCTATTCAGGCGCGTTCATTTGCGTCGCCGCTCGCCGGGGCGTGTAAGAAAACACACCAAGAGTGTTCAGCGATGACCGGTGTCGTGACTGCGGCGGCGCGTCGATCTGCGAGCATGGGCGACAGCGGCACCAGTGCCGTGACTGCGGCGGCGCGTCGGTCTGCGAACATGCGCGGCTGCGGTATCAGTGCGGCGACTGCGGCGGCACAGCAATCTGTCAGCACTGGCGACAGCGGGCGCACTGCCGTGACTGCAGCAATTTTGTATGTCAAATCCAGGGCTGTCCTCGGCAAGACCTCCCGTTTTCCGGAGCGCAGAGCTTGCTGGGACATATGCGAATGATGCACGGCGACAACCCGCGCTCAGTGACCAAGAGTAAGGAGCTTGAGGTGCACCAAGCACTCCGCGACGCGAACTGACCGGGAGCAGACGACAACCAGACGAAGACCAGATGACAGACGAGGACCAGACGACACCAGACAAGGACCAGACGAGGACCAGACGAGGACCAGACGACACCACACGAAGACCAGACGAGGACCAGACGACACCAGACGAAAACTAGACGAGGAGCAGACGACAACCAGACGACACCCCCCAAACCACCAATCCAAACCAGCAATGAGGGGTAAGTTGAGGCGGGTGCCACAAAAGGGGCGAGCTCTCAGGGGCCAAGGTCCAGGCCGTGGTGGGTGTGCCAAGAACAGAGCAAATCTTATAAAGCCCGCGCCGGCAAGACATTTGTTGCAACTCAGGCACCAACATATTTTATCATCTCATATGTATCAAAAAATGTCCAAACACAGGTCGCGAGACGCACTGAGGGCCGGGCTGGTTGCGAGAAGGTCACGCCAAAGAGTCAGTGAAAGGCGGTCGCCTGAGCAAGGTGAGAACGGATCCGCGGGCTGTTGGCCTCAAAAGATCCATCCACACACGCAGTTGTTGCGAGCGCAAGCGAAAACGCGATCGACCAGAAAACATCCTGGGTGCAAGCAAAGCTGAGCTGATTTCGCCCAAAGCATTGGGAAAAACGCCACGGGTTGCAACAATCGGCCGCGGCTCACAGCTTCTCGCATCGCCAAACTCTCGGAAGATGGGCCAAGATTTCAGCCAAAATTGCTACGGACAGGCAGATATATGCCCCGACTCTTTATCTGGAAGACACAACGGCTTCGTTCAAAGCCCGGACCATTTTTCCGAAATGCCCCGGATATTTCGCGCACTCCAGACCATTTTTCCGAAAGATTCCGGATATTTCGACGACAGCATTTCCCGAAATATGTGGAATATTTTGGGAAAACGGTTCTCGGACTTCATCTCCCACTAACGCGTATCAACAACCTCCTATGCAATATCAACTAGATTTCATAAATTCACAAAGCTTAACCTTCGCAAAATCAATTTCAATCAAACAAACAAACAAACAGACAAACAAACAGACAAACAGACAAAGACAAAGACAGAGACACAGACAAAGACAGAGACAGAGACAGAAACAGGAGACAAAGACAAAACCAGAGACAAAGACAGACACAGACACAGCCACAGACACACATACACAAACAGACACAAACAGACACAAACAGACACAAACAGACAGACACACAGACACAAACGCAAACACACAGACACAGACACACAGACAGACAGACACAGACAGACAGACACAGACAGACACAGACACACAGACAGACAGACACAGACAGACAGACACAGACAGACAGACACAGACAGACAGACACAGACAGACACACACAGTCAGACAGACAGACACAGACACAGACACAGACACAGACAGACACAGACAGACAGACACAGACAGACAGACACAGACACAGACACAGACAGACGCAGACACAGACAGACACAGACAGACAAAGACAGACAGATAGACAGACAGACAGACACAGACAGACAGACACAGAAACAGATACCAGAGACAGAGAGACCAACAGACAAAGAGAGACAGAGACAGACACCGACAGAGAAACAGAGACAAAAAGAGACACACCGGCGCGCAGCGCGCCGGATTCTGATGTCGACCTGCCACAGGCTTCGCCTGCGCGCGTGCACGCGTCCGACTCCGAGCCCGAGAGCCGTGATGCAGACGGGCTGCAAGAACGCGCGTGCGAGCTCTCGGCTGCGCGTGCCCTAGTTGCACGCGGCCGCTGGCCGCTTGTCCCCTGGCGCCCTCGCCCAGTGGAGCGAGCCGTTGGGAAACGGTTTGTCACGCGCGTGTCTCGGCGCTGCCCCGCTGCTCTCCTTACCCTCCGCGACGGCTGTATTCTGGCCCGTGGCCAGGAGGTGGTTGCAGGTGTTCGGCGGTCCTCTTTGGACTGGGCACCCCGGGTTGCTACCGGCCCGGTTTGGATTGGTAGTTTGGATCGGTGTTTTGGAGGTTAGGGGGTGGTTTCCCATTCAACTTCAACATGATCCAGGGGTTCAATCCCCAAACCACCAATCCAAACCAGCAATGAGGGGGCGGGTGCCAAAAAAGGGCCGAGCTCTCAGGGGCCAAGGTCCAGGCCGTGATTAGTGTGCCAAGAACAGAGCAAATAGACATTTTTTGCAACTCAGGCACCAACATATTTTATCATCTCATATGTATCAAAAAATGTCCAAACACAGGTCGCGAGACGCACTGAGGGCCGGGCTGGTTGCGAGAAGGTCACGCCAAAGAGTCAGTGAAAGGCGGTCGCCTGAGCAAGGTGAGAACGGATCCGCGGGCTGTTGGCCTCAAAAGATCCATCCACACACGCAGTTTGGCCTTGGAAACCCCACACACGCAGTTGTTGCGAGCGCAAGCGAAAACGCGACCAGAAAACATCCTGGGTGCAAGCAAAGCCGAGCTGATTTCGCCCAAAGCATTGGGAAAAACGCCACGGGTTGCAACAATCGGCCGCGGCTCACACCTTCTCGCATCGCCAAACTCTCGGAAGATGGGCCAAGATTTCAGCCAAAATTGCTACGGATAGGCAGATATATGCCCCGACTCTTTATCTGGAAGACACAACGGCTTCGTTCAAAGCCCGGACCATTTTTCCGAAATATCCCGGATATTTCGATAATTGCACTCCAGACCATTTTCCGAAAGATTCCGAATATTTCGACGACAGAATTTCCCGAAATATTTGGAATATTTTGGGAAATATTCCTAATATTTCGAGAAAATGGTGGGTGTCTGCGATTTCCCCGAAATATCTGGAATATTTCGGGAAATTGGTCTCTAGAAAAAATGAAGCCACTGCATCTTCCGGATTATGGCCGGGGTAGCCCGGACAGATTTGGGTAAGCGGTCCGTAGGGAATATGAAGCGGTTGCATCTTCCAGGGGCAGCCCGAACCAATTTTCCGAAATATCCGGGATTTTTCGGAAAAGCGGTCCGGGAAAACGCGCAAGTGCGACGAGCAAGTTTCACGGCTTCGTTTTATAGAGTAAATATTAACACATATTTGTCTATATAAATCAACATATAAATATACATATAAATATACATATATATATATATATATATTTTATATATATATTTTATATCGATTAAATTATTCTGTTCTCAAAATTAATTTTCATAAAATATTATACCAATACTCCTATATTTCCTCATTCCTAACGAATTTTACAAAATTATATCCTCAAAACAATAACCCATCTTAACCTTCCACGCACTACCATCAATCTTGCAAAATTATGCACACACCATAATATATTCCAATAATACCCAATATTCAAATCTTAATTCTATAAAATATGTTCCTCTATATTCAAACTAAAATCTCTATAACCTACATCATAACAATATTAATAATATCATAATAATGCTATTAACCTCACACTAATATTCCAATCACAAACCTTTACACGCTAACCGCGCTACACATAAAGGAAAAACAACATATCCATCATAATAGCACAACCACAAATCATGTTACGACATCGTAATAAAATTCAATATCGTTATGATAATATTCATAGAATCATAATGCCATATAACCCGCGAACCATAATACGGCATCGACATGATTCCAGCCGCATCGATGAATAATTAACGCCATCATGACGTTACCACCAGCCACGAAACATTGTGACGCCTCTCTCTGATTTTGCTTTCATGTGCGAACATGGCGAAGCCGTCAAAGAAGTTATCATCCACTTCAAGTTTTTCTTCACGCCACATATGGTTGGCGGATCTTGCTTGCTCTCTTCGAAACAGAGCGCAAGTGGCAAAACCCCTGCTTCTACACTGAGTGTAGCTCTTTTGCTGATCCAGATGCGTAATCCAACTTGCTCGATTTCCATGCTTGATCCTTGCCACCTAGTGGGCTCCAATTACGCTTGGCGCGCTCTTCTTTTCCTCCGTACGATTCTTGCGGACTTCCACTCGCGCAAACCTTGACCTATCGTTCCGGACAATCCCAGCAACTGGTAGCCCCAAATGGGGCTGCTCCAAGTGTTACTTGAATCGTGGTGACCGTTTTGCAGGTCGCATCCTCGTGCGTGCGATCGCGCGCGCGATCGGTCTAAGCAGAGCTCCGAGTATTTTGTTGGGGCCTTCTCAATTCAGCAGCTGGACACCGAGAGCAGCTTGAACTTCTGACCCTCACTGGTGCAGCGCAGGACAGCTTGCTGAGCTTTGGTGAGCTCTGGGAGATATATGGCCAGCTGATTTGAGAGGGAAACTCTCCGCGTCCATTTCGCCTGGATGTGGTGGCGCTCGCTCAGCAGCTTCCCGGAGAGATCTTCGATCTGGCAGAATGCCGAGCCGATGTTCTGGTAGGTGGATAGATACTCCACGAAGGCCACCCCCACAGAAAACTTCAGCAGAAAGACAATGTCCTCTGGCGGCAAGTGGTCATACTGCTCCAGGCGCTGCATGGGACGGTGCTTCGTTCTGAGCTCGTAGGGGTCCGAGAGCTGACCTGGCTCGGGGTCCCAGTTGGCGATCCACCCGAACTTGGTGGGTCGGTCGGCGCCAAACTGCCAGCTGGAGTTGGGGCCGCGGTAGGACCGGAAACCCTCTGCGCTGTAATAGGACAAGAAGGTTTGGAACTGCATCCGGCAGCGATCCTGCCCAGGGCTGTGGGAAATGACCACTTCTGTGATACAACAAAAAGGGCTTCCCAAAACCCTCCATATTTGCCCAACGTTGAGTGTTCCAGTGTCGAGTGTTCCAGTGTCGAGTGTTTGCCGAGTGTTTGCCGCGTTCCGGTATCGAGTGTTTGCCCAGCGTTGAGTGAGTGTTGCCCAAAGCTTAGTGTTTCCCAACGTTGAGTGTTCCTCAGAAGTGCTCCCAAAACTGTAGGAAATGACAATTTCTGTGACACAACAAAAAGGGCTTCCCACCCCCCCCGCCCCCCGCCCTGCCCAATTTACAGGGGGAGATTCCAAAAGAATCACAAAGGTGGTTGGATAAACCTCGAGTGATCAACCGCACCCCTCCTCCCTGGAGAGCTCAGCTCTTTGCATCCTCAGCTCCTCGTCCCGAGCCTCAGCGTGGCTTCTCCGAGTTCCGGTTATGTAGGCTCGCTGGCTGAGTGGATGGCCAAAAAAATGCCAAACTTTACATTTACCACTAAAATGGTCGTCCCCCAAGAATGAACGTTCATAAACTCAGGAAGTGAGTAGGAATGAAACACGTTTTTTGGCCATGTCCTTTGGCCCGAGAAGAGAACACATGTCAACATCCAAGCTAGGAACTTCGGCATCCATTTTCTGGTTTGCATCAACGAATCCGGCACAGTGGTCTGAAATCGGAAATGGACCCTTATCAATGGGTGGCTTCCTCAAACACCAAAAGGTGACAATACAATTACAATGTGATAATTAGTCTAAAGCCACCTCCAGCCCAAAGATAAGCAAGCCTGCAAGGAATATGCAGACCCACTAAAACGGTGGTTTTGCTTTTGTTTTTCCTTTAGCACCACAAAAAGACGGGGTTCCCCTCAAAAGCAGACGAGCCACCCATGTGGGGACCCCTCCTTCCGGCTCAAAACAAACCGCGCGCCTGGGACTGCGCGAGGATTTTTTGGTAGTCGGCGTGGCAGGCGGCCGCCAAGTGGCGCGAGAGCAGCTGAAAAATGGCCTCCGCCATGATGTGGTGCACACCGCACCCGTAGTGGTGGGGCGCCTGATAAACTTCCCGACCCCCCCCCCCCAATCCTCCCGACTTCCCTCCTCCCACAGTGGAGAAAACACTTTGGTCAGTCCGTCGGTTCCCAATGTGCCAACCTGCTGCCTGCGTGCAAAAAACAAGTTGCTGTCCAAAAGGCCAAGAGCAGCAAATCACTTTACCTTTTGGCTGAAGCCTCTTCGGGGGGCGCCCCGTTAAAATTCCCGCAAGGGCCTGCCGCGGAAAAAAACCGCGGGATAAGACGCCTGTCCTCGTTGGGGTAGGAGAAGAGCCATGGCACGTTGTTGCTGCTTTTGGATTTCCTGGCGGTGCTTTGGGGTAGAACGGCATGGCCCATAAAGGCGGAGTACCCTTGGATAGCTGGAACAAGGGCCCAGGGTCCATGATCTTCAGCTTTGTGCATGTCAGTGCTTGATCGGCATGCCTCACCATCAGCTAAGAGTTTTACTCTGGATGTTAAAGTGGGCCGGGTCGGCCCAGCTCCATGAGCTCACGAAACGTGGAGCCCTATCCATATTCCCGATTCAGTTAGCTTGCTTTTGGCAGTGTTGACGCGTTCTTACTGCATGTTCTGTGTTTCAGATCAATGAGCCATGGTCCTCCCGGTTCTATTGAACTGCGGGAGGGCGCAAAGGATGTCCGGCAAGCTGAGGATGGGTAACTGCAACTGCTTTGCCACGCCGAAGAACGGGTCCATACGCTCCTTGTGGCAGATTCTGGAGTTACATTCCATGAGATGGGATTTGCGCCCAAGGGATTCCTGCCCAAATAGGGCAACAACCAAAGCCAGAAACCCAGGCCTGACCTTCCGACCGTTGAACGTAGACGCCGACAAAACCCTCCTTGTCAATTTTTTCACCCAACTGAGGTTTAAAGGATACATGGGTATGTGGTTTTTTGACGTGGCCGTGCCGGGAGGTTGGTATAAGGGGTATGAATCACAGGTATGGTTCGGGGTATGGCTCGGGGTATGGCTCGCGCGCCTCTGAACTCTTGCTTTGCGGCTTTGGACACTGCAAAGCTCCCGTGCGCTGGCAGCTGGATAGCCGTGAGAATTTCGACCGCTTAGTTGCTACAAGCCAGCCTGGGGCGCTTGTGAGTGGCCTGAACTAGACAGAAAGCTGCTGCGCTAGGCGCAGAGCCACTGCCTGAGGCGAATGTCATTGCCACCTCCACCCGCATGCTCACAGACCCAAGCAAGCGTTGCTTAAAGGGAAGCGCCCCCAGGCAAGACAGCGTGACATCCTCAAACGGCAGCCGCGCAGAGGCTAGTGGGCAACTCACAGGTGGTGTGCCGTGCAGTAAGCCTTCCGAACCCACCTTCTGGCGAACTTCTGCGAAAAGAGCCACGAGCTGGTTCCTGCAGCGCTTCTCTTTGAGTTTTGTGTCTTCTGAGGATTTTGGGCGGCATAGCTTCGCTAGTGCTGCCCAGAGCGCAAGAGGCTCTTGGCTGCAAATGGCAGCAGAAGGGTATGAATGGGGGGTATGAATCGGGGGACAGATTTTTTTTCGACCGGAAACGACACCAAGAGTACCCCAGGAGCACAAAGACTGTTTCACTGCGACAGTGGCCCAGGACAGACAGCTGTTTTCACCGCCGGACAGACTGCAGGAAGCAAGCTCCAAGTTTCAAGCTCGGCGCCCTCCGCCACAGCGCCCTGCAAGTCCCAGAGTCTTACGTCAAGCTGCACCCCCCCACCACGGCACCACGGATGCTACAGACAACTCTAGTACCAGGACATCCTATAACTCCATCCATTGGCACTTTTTCATTGAAATAGCAAGCCGAGACCGAGGTGGGTAACCGAGTGTCAAGGAACACCACTTACTTGAGCCAAAATGGCCCCCCACGAGCAACCAGTGAGTGTGTGAGTGGACATGTCAACCGTACTTGGCCCCATGACATCAGAGCCCAACCATGCAAGCATCGCAGACTCAAGGCTAGATCCAGGAACCACAAGTGAACCAGGTATTAGCTCGGAGTCCCTACCCCGTGGCATCGGTCCACATGTCAAGCTCTCTAACACTGTTTCTTGACAAGACCCCCTTCTTCACTTGAAGTTAAACCCCCCGAAGCTTCCAGCTATCCATGGATCACATGCAAATGCCACAGTTCTTGCAAGTTCTTTTTTGTGTTTTTTAAGGGGTATGACTCGGGGTATGGTTCGGGGTATGATTCGGAAGACTAAAGAACTGACACGGTAAAAAAACACAGGCCCACATCCCAAAACCACATTTAGGGGTACGGCGCCACAACCCGAAATCATTTTTCGGCTCGGCTCCAGGTTTCTGGCGAGCTGACAGGCATCCCGCTGCTCGGGCTCCAGGTCATCCTGACAGGGATCTGATGTCCTTTGGGTGTCTGAGGAGGAGGGAAACCGACTGGAAACCATTTTTTGTTTTGGGCAGGGAAACCGACTGGAACCATGCTTTTTGCAGCAGGTAGCAGGAACAAGTTGCATTAGCAAGTTGCACTACCGAGCTGCAGTACCAAGTTGCATTGGCAAGTTGCACTAGCGAGTTGCACGAACGCTAGCAAGTTGCAGTAGCGAGTTGTACCAGCAAGTTGCATTAACAAGTGGCACTAGGGAGTTGCAATAGCAAGTAGCGCTACAGAAGTGCGCTGGCGAGTTGCGTACGCAACTAGCGCTAGCGAGCCGCGCTAGCAAGTTGCAGTAGCAAGTGACACTATAGCAGGTTGCATTGCTTTAGCAAGCTACACAGCAACTTACACAAGAGATTTGCACGAGAGGTTTTCAGTGTACTATACTAGATAAACAGCTTTGCCAATATTCTTACGCATTCGGGCGTGAAGGAAAGAACGTGAAGCTCGACAAGCCTAAATTACTTTTTGAAGGCGGCAGGCGTGCGCCAACTTGGCGATCGAAAAGCCGACCCTCTGCAGAGATCGGCTTCGTCAATTCTAAAAAACTGGCGACTTGTTACGATTTCTGCGGTTCGCACGCGGCCGTCTGCGGGAATTGGCGTGGTCGATGTGCAAAACTGTGCACTTCTCGGATTTTTCAACATGCGCGGATTGGCGTGGTCGATGTGCAAAACACTGAGTGCGGCTCGCGCAACGTTTAAATAAGAAAGAAGTTCACCCTCGCAGCTGCGGCTGGAAAATCAACACTTTCAAGTACGAAAGTAGTACGCGCAAAGTACACTTTCGCAGGTCTGCCAAGAAAATCGCAACTTTTAAGTGCGAAAAGTAGTACGCAAAGTACACTTTCGCAGCTGCGGCAGGAAAATCGCAAGTGAAACTATGAAAGTAGTTCACGAAACGCGCTTTCAGAAGGCTCCGGCTGGAAGGTTTAGCTATGACAGCATTTTGCGAAGTCGCTTTCGCAGGGACACTCGTGGAGAGAGAATGGCTGAGAGAACTTGCTCAGAGAACTTGCTTGGAGAACTGGGCGCCTCGCACCAACAACTTGCTCAGAGGAACTTGCTAGGAGAACTTGCCGCCGCGCACTGCTAATGCTTTCAGGCCACCGGTCTTCTAGATATATATTTGATTGCTTTTGTTGTTTCGGGGGGGCCCCCTACTTTGAGACAAGCCCATTTCAGGAAACCCCAAGAAAGAGAAGCCCAGCCCGTGTTTGCAATTAGAAACACGGGCTTGCTTTCTTTTGGGCGGACACTTAGAAAAAACCAAGCAGACGCGCCCGCATTTACTTCGCCTTTCCTATCTGCAAGACTCGAGTCCGGGGGGCAATGACTGGGACGTTCAGGGCCTTCAGGGTCCAACCGCTCAGATCAACCTGTCTCCAAAAAAGGTATCCTGTAAGGAAATAAAAATAACAAACCTGTTTGAGCGAACTGGAGAAGCTCATGTCGGGACGCGGCCTTCAACATCAGGATGGTCCGGCCCCGGAAAGACTCGAAGGAGATGATGGCCGGAGGCTTTGGCAGCTGGTCCACCGCCTGGCTCATCACCACGACCTGACTGGGGCCAGGGAAACCAGGATGTCGGCGAAAGAAGAAGGAGGACGAGAAAGAAAGAAGGAAAGAAAGAAAGAAAGAAAGAAAGAAAGAAAGAAAAAAGAAAGAAAGAAGAAAGCAAGAAACACAGAACGAAAAACCAAAAGAAAAACAGAAAGAAAGAAAGAAAGAAAGAAAGAAAGAAACAATACAGAAATACAGAAATACAGAAAGAAAGAAAGAAACAAAAGAAAGAAAGGCAAGAAAGAAAGGCAAGAAAGCAAGAAAGAAAGAAAGAAAGAAAGAAAGAAAGAAAGAAAGGCAGAAAGCAAGAAAGAAAGAAAGAAAGAAATAAAGAAAGAAAGAAAGAAAGAAAGAAGAAGAATAGAAGCCACCCATTTGAGGGTTCACTTTGTGTAGAGACCAGCAAGAAGTTGGGGCCTGGGCCTTGGCTGTCTCTTGCAATTCAGGGTGCATCAGCCGCTTCTCCTTCCCAAAAGTTAGCTGAATCGTCCAGCTTCCTCCAGTACTGGCGTGGGTTGGAACATTCTTTCCCCGCAAGCACTGCGAAGGGCCCTTCCGCAAAAAATCATGAGCTCGCTGGCACGAGCGCAACTGCACACGCGCTACTTGCACGAGCACACCTACGCGAGCGCCGAGCGCACTTGCACGAGCACACTTGCACAAGCACAAACTCGCATGGGCACACTTGCACAAGAAAACTTGCGCGAGAGCTTAAAGTCATCTCTTAGGTTAACGTGGCGCTGTGGGACCGAACCCACTCTGCGAAAATGACACCCTCTGCGGGTTCGGCGTGGTCGATGTGCAAAACCTGGGTACTTTTTGCTACTGTCTAGGTTGCGTTTGCGCGCAAAAACTGGGTACTTCTGATGCTTCTAGGCTGCGCATAGCTGCGCGCGCGACCCTGCGGGGCTCAGTGATGCGCAGAAACTGAGAGCTTTTGCCTCTTTTAGGATTTAGGCAGTCAGCGGGGATCGGCGTGGTCGATGTGCAAAAACTGGGGTCTTGTGCTACTTTTCCTGATCGAGCCTCCGCACGAAAACTGAGGACTTTGCTACTTTTGTGTGCTTGGCGGGTGGGTCTTCAGAATGTGTCTCGAGGTGACGCGGTGTGTGCAAACACCGGAGCATTAGCTTTCTCAGCGAAGGACATACATAAACACATGCACACTTGTGCCGAGCAACTTGCCCAGCGCAATTCAGCTTGCATCGCAACTTGCATCGAGCACTTGCGCAGAGCAACTTGCACAAAGGACCTGCGCGGAGCAACTTGCGCAGAGCCACCTGCACAGAGCACTTGCCAGAGCAACTTGCACCGAGCACTCGCGCAGAGCAACTTTCAAAGAACATTTGCGCAGAGCAACTTGAACACTTGCGCAAGCAAACTCGCACGAGAGACTATATAAGATTGAAATTTGCTCTACAATGCCCTTGATGGACTGGATATCGCGCAGAAGCAAAGACCGTGTTTGCCATGATATTTGCGCCACGCTCGCTACATGGTGTGCTTCGCCAGCCGTTCTTCTAGTTTTGCTGGCCCTGCTATAAGAGCCGTACGCCAGGGCGCCCTTTTTATGGAAAAAGGCCAAGTGGAGATGCTGAGGGTACCTAAATTCTCCCTGGCAAGACTGCATGCCCAGAAACCAATGCGGCCCCAGTCCCTTGCTAGAATATGCTGGTTGGAATCCTTCACTTGAAGAACAACTCCCCTATTCATCTGCCGAGTTGATTATTTTGGTCAACATGAAACGGTGCTCGCTGCCATCTCTGCCATCTTTGCCTGGTGATTGTCGTTCAGAAAATCGTCCCCAGTGACGGTGTAATCCAATATGATGAGATCGGGATTTTCAGCGATTTTCGCGTGAAAGATCTGGCTCCAAACGTCCTACGACATTGGCCTTCAAACTTATGGGGTGAGGGTTCCTCTCAGTAACACCTTGAAGGGGCTTCAAATGCTTGGGTTTCCTCTTGGCCTCCGCAAAGGGCAAATCGGTATGACTTCATTTGGGGATTGGACATTGTTTACATGAGCTTGCTGTCCACTTGGGAGAGTCCATTAAAACTTAGCCATTCCCTGAAAAACCACAATCCGTAAAAGTCGTCGCCCTCTTGGTGCCGTCGATCATCTGGAGCCTCAGCGGGGTGTTGTTGGAGGCATTTGCCAGCCAGGGTAGATCGTCGATCCACCGGCGCCCGTGGTTCATGCACCCCACCCCCGCTGTGGTGGAAGGGCCCATGGCCAGGATCTTGAAAGGCCTCCAAAGCGTGGCTTCCCACGGCTTCCCATCTGCGCGTTTGAGGGTTCTGGGGGGGGGGGGGATTTAAAGGGAAAGAGAAACCACCCATTTTTTGTTGCCCCCCCGATTTTGACAGCGAAATCAATGGAACCGGAAATAGGTCCACCATTTGAGACAAAGCATCTAAAGAAATCTAATCATTTTTTACTGTTGTAGCCACAACAGAAGGTTCCATTGCAAGTGGCAGATTGCAATTAGCCCGACGGACATTAATGTTTCGCAAAGCCACATTTTGCTCAGAAGCCCCTGCTCCAAAAATCCGAGTAGCACGTTGTGCTTCTGCCAAGCCTCCACGCACACGTCCATGCTCAATCTCATCACTGTAATAGGTTTCCTCGTTTTAGATGGCTTGAACAGCCCAAAAGGACACGTCTTTGGCCTCAGGGGTTTCTAATTATTATCTGAGCTGGGGCTGGTCCCTTTCCCTTTGCACCCCTGAAGAAAATGTGTTTTGCCACGCCGGCCGCGGTCGTTTTTCAGGGTGATGAAACTCCTTAGGTAAATAATGGTGGAAACTCCTTAGGTAAATAATGGTGGAAACTCCTGGTAAATAATGGTGGTTTTTCTAACCCCCTGTGTTTTAATGGTAGGTATATCATGGTGGTTCTACTAACCCCCTTTGTTTTAATGGTGGTGCGAACCCCAGAAACATGTTAAGAGACCTCCATGTCTCGGCCTCTTCTCGAGCGTCGCCTGCGCCAGGCGTGCTCGGAGCCTCAGGAAGCTGGGCCGCACCTTGGGGTCGTCGGCGCGGGTGGCGACGCGCAGAAAGTGCGAGGCGTTGCGGTACATCTCGCTGGCCAGGAACAGCTCGCAGGTCTCATCCAGCTGGTTGTGGGGTTGCCAGGTGCATTCCTGGCAAAAAAAAAACACATGTGCTGGCGGAAAAAAAAAAAACACAACACAGGTGCTGTTTGTTTAGGGAAGAACAAATCGAGAAACTTCAAGTTGAGTTTGTCGGAAAAAGGTGCCAATGGGTGACTAGGCTTCATGCTCCCACCCCGAGTGGAAACTATCAGCACTCTCTGCCGGGCAATTCTCTCCGAGAGTGAGGGGTGTGCGGCCGAGCTCTACCCAGGCCCACTGCCCGAAACGTAGGCCCAAGAACCTCAACAGATAGTCGCCACGCGACCATTGGCCGGCGAAGATCAAGCTGCTCAGCGAAAATAGAAGGCAACCACAGCAAACACGCATGGCGGAACTTGAGAAAAAAAACAAGCTGAGCTCGTGCCATCCATCAATCTTCAACACTCAGCTAAATACTGTGGATGGGCAAAAGCCTTCACCAGATGGGATTGAATGAAGGCCAGTAAATGTTGGGACAAACCCCCAAAGGTGGATTTTGTCCCACAGGACACCGGGCACATTGAGTGAACTTTGGAACATCGAGCAACACTTGGAGGCCCAGCTTTGAAAATGTGTCCAAAAGCGGACCAACCTGCTAAGAACCTTCGGGGTGTGCACCCAACAGCCCGAAGCACAGCCACGTCGCAATGCCATAAAACCTGAAACCCAAACAAGGTCATGTTTGGGTCTTTACGGCAAGACTGAAGCGAGCCATGCTCGCTCAGATATTTTTTGGTGGTTAGCCCTCAAAACTTCTCCACCTCAGAAGGCACAACGTCAAGCCATGTCAAGCCGACCCATCTCCCTGTCTTCAGCTCTCTTCTTTCAAGCTGCAACTCGCCGCAAGCTCACCCCGAGTGATCGATCTTCCCAGAGCTCGATCTGCAAGTCTCAACTTTCCAGTGGTTCAAAGAGCAAGCAAGCAAACGCCCCCCC
Source organism: Effrenium voratum (assembly GCA_963377175.1). Taxonomy (NCBI): domain Eukaryota; class Dinophyceae; order Suessiales; family Symbiodiniaceae; genus Effrenium; species Effrenium voratum. The sequence continues at coordinate 1,590,914 of CAUJNA010002779.1, read as the reverse complement.
GCCCCAATCCGATTGCTAGCGTTTGCTTCAGAAAGATGAAAGGATCTAACGAAGGAAGGAGGCGCAAGCGTTTGTGCGTCCGAGTATGGGGGGACAAAAAGACCGCCCGCGCAAAATTCAACACATTAGCTAAAATACAAATAAGAACAGCATGCGGGAGTTATGCATATATAAACAACACACATCATTATTGTTTTACTACTTGTTTTGAATAGATCGTTTCAATTCTCATTTATCATATATTGATACCATATTCCCATACAATATTCTTTAATATGACATTCCTTTTTTACAATAATCTATTCCTTTTGCGTTCCAATACATTCCAGTAGTAGTAGATTCCTATACTCCCGATCCAACAAAAGTTCTATATAATATTTGTTAAGCTTGTTTTTATTCATAACATATCAAATGACAAAGTGTTGTTTTCTCAACTTATCATTCAACTCGAAACACAAAAACATAAATATTCCTTTGTATTTCTAAATCCCTAAACCAATAGGCTCATCTTTATCTATGGTTCCTATTTTAAAACCCACTTATTCCTTCTACTTTATGTACTTGTTCATTAACTCTTTACCCAATTCCCCCCCCTCCAAACCATAAACTTCTATAGCTACCATTGTTAAAAGCAACTTGTTTTGCTATAACGCAAACCTACTTACTCGAAATTAACAAGGCCGACCAACACTCACACTTCACTAGGTCCTCCAGAGAGGATAGAATAAGGGTACTCGATTTTTTTCCGTCTATTTTCGTAGGGGAACCCTCCCCCAAAAATAAACGGTAAAAGGGCACTGGGGGACCTAGTTCATATGTAAACTAAAACATCATTTGACAAGATTAACCACGATTCACAATTTCCAATAACCATTTCTCATTCACTGTTCGACTCTCGATTATTGCTTATTATTCCTCAATTATCAATTCAAACTATCAAAATAACAAATCAGTAATTAAATGTCCTTTAATCAATATATATATATATATATATATATGTATACATATATATATATATATCAAACCGCTTAAACACATCTCCTAACATCAACATATATGCATGTTGCACCTGTATGAACTATCAATACCAAACAAATCCAACACAGTATCAATACAACAATATATCCACTAAACATACATGTACATTTTTATACCGTAGAATCATTCATCTATAAAACTAATACTATAGATTCAAAGTATTATCCAACCATTCTATCATATGTATATACATACATATAGCCATCCCAAGCACTCAAAATACACCATCATCATCTGCGTCTTCTTCATACACATGCATACATATAAATATATGTGTATGTATAAATATGTATATATCATACAATTATTTTGTTTACCTAGGCAATACTAATTCCATTCGTCAAATGCTCATGCTCTGCTTTCTTGTATCAACTCGTGGTTCATTCAATCAACATGTTGATTTTACAATCATCTTAGCAGTATCATTTATGACATCTTTGCTGAATTCTATATTCAATATGATGCAGTCTAATTCCTTGCAGCATGCCTGCAAAC